>CM064863.1:5940353-6106536 GCA_032719365.1 Prinsepia uniflora | reverse complement strand
TTATGACAGGACCCATCCCAATCCCCCCGGGATTACCGTGGAATGTGCCCTGCTCCCGTCCAACAAGGGGTGTCAGACAAGGGATAACCAAGAGCTACTGCCCAAACGGGCCATCCAGAGTGCGCAAGGACCGATGGAGGAGGTGTGCAATGTCTCAGTCTCTGCTGCAATCGCATCCGTAATCAACCTGAAGGGCATTAAAACCAAAAGCTGTGAGTGGACAAAAAACCAATAAGTTTACCAAATACATTTATAAGACATTTATGCCCTCCAATAAAAACGTATGCATGCCACCAAAAACCAGTAACCAAAACGTTTGCTCAACCGAGCCATTAGGGCCTTAGCCCAAAAACCGTTAACCAAAAACCAAGTGTGGGAACTCAGCCCAAAACCGTGGAATACCACCACCATACATATTAAAACCATGTGGGTCACCACCCACTACCATAAATGAACATTAATTCAAAATCCGAAACCATTTAGGGTCCCTGACCCGACATACCATTTCATAACCGATAATCCATTTTATTCACTAATCCATATTTTACCATTACCATCACCTGCATCCCAGATGCTTAGCGTCCCAGACGCTAGACGTCATATCTCACGGTTTCATAAGCTACGCGTGCTGCCCGGGGTCTCTCCGGGTCCATATATCTGACATCCCTGATGTCTGACGTCCCTGACGTCAATCATAGCAATCCTGCTCCTGAGTCATCATACGGTCCGGCTGCTCCGTATAATGACCCCTCGCAGGCAATGCACCGTGACTTCCCCAGTGTCCCAGACATCTGGAGGAGACCATCATATATCCTTGTATCCAGATGGTATATGGAAAACAGTTTTATTAAATACTTTTATCACATTATTACCATTGGGCCCTGCCCGAAATTTCCATAAAACCACATAATTCCATTTAGGGTCCCTGACCCAAAATCACCATTATAAAATATAGGGTCCCTGACCCGAAATCACATTTACTATCCAACTGGGCCTCATGCCCGATTTTATAAACCACTGGGCCCACGGCCCGATTTGTAAACCAACTGGGCCCGCAGCCCGACTTATAAACCCACTGGGCCCACGGCCCGAATTCACAAATCAACTGGGCCCCTGGCCCGATAATATAACTCAAATGGGTCTCAGCCCGATTTCATACCAACTGGGCCCCTGGCCCGATTTCATTAACCAACTGGGCCCCCGGCCCGATTCTCAAATGGACTCCAAGTCCGAAATTTCCAAAACAAGTGGGCCTCAAGCCCGAGTTCATATTTCCAATTTCAAAACCATTTCATCATATTATTTATTTAACCACAAGCACACAAAACCACAAATAAACCGTTAATCCCGATATACGTGAAATACGGAAAACACCTCGAAATACGTGCAACATAACCAAAATCAATGCTCACAAATACCATCATAGAAATCATGTATATAAACCATATAACACATTTAAGCATGCATAGGATTTATAAAACCAAAGTCCACTCACAGACCGTTTTAACCGTGTGCCTCGATACGCGTGCCACCGGCCTCCCGGGCCACACCACTATCACCGGGACTCCCAATCCTGTCCAAATTACATTAGAGGGTTACTAACCTCATCATTAACATCCTATCAAAGTCCCGTAATTTTCCCGAATTGTTACTTATTTTTAAACTTAATTTAAAACCTTCGGACATCCCGAACACTATCTAGACGGTGTCCGATCGACCCGAAACCAATTCCAAAATGTCCGTTACATTAAATGGGACAGAAGTCATGTTGACCTCACCTCGAGATTCGTGCCCACGCGCCGCCACGCGCCGCCGTGAGTGGCTGCGCGTGAAACTCACGCGCCTGCTACAGTGTCACCAGCCCAACCCGTTTGTCTGGTAAACGGGTCCAATTCACCCGCGACACAACCCGGTTCCAATCCTATCAATTCAGCCTTAATTACAACAATTGATCATTCCATTAGCTTCGTTTTAAGTTTAATTTAAGTTCTGTAACATTGATTACACAAGACCGTACCTACAACTCCACGATTCGATGATGAACACCAAGAACACCCGTCCGTTGTTCATCCTTCGAACCCCATCCATTTCAATCGATATCCTGAAATTGATTCAACCAGAAGCTTCCATGGACTCCGTAGATCATTTCCCCCAACCCAATTGCTTCAATCCAGTGTTCAATCGTCACGACACAAACTCGAGCACCGTCACTGTTCATCAATGGAGGTCCATCGATCTCGATCAGTTTCCTTCAATTGATGAACCCAGAAGCATCGTGGGATCATGAGAAGTAGTTTCCCCACCTCAATTGCATCCAACGAAGCCTCCAATTCCACGACTCAGCTTCGATTTCTTCCTCTGTCACCAAGCTCGATCAGAGCCAAAACGGCACCATTCCTTCTCGTTTTTGATGTGGATCGACTCGTCTCAACCTCAGGAAGATGTTTGTAACCTCCAATTCGATCATCACAGCCCAATTCCTTCAATTTGATTTTCCCTCCCAAAACTCAATTTTTCGAATTCTCAGTTCTTCCTCACTGCCACTCTCTCGTGTTTACCCAGTTGAAATCACACTCAACTCACTCACAATTCGCACTCTCAGGTTCAGCAATGGAAGAGGAATCAAGGGTGGGAGAAAACTGGATTTGGTTGTACACGGTTAAGAAAACACAAATGGAATTAATGGAAATTAAAATGATTAATTAATTAATTAATAAATATTAAAACATCATAATGATGTTTCCCCTAAGACAAGGATTCTGGTTTCAAGGGATGAGTGACACTTGTCACTCATCCAGGTGTGTAGGGTCAACAGTCACTATTCATTATTATATTATTATTTTAATCCCGGCCTCGGTTCGTTAGTTCGTTTCCTTGACCATAACGTCGTCGTCGGATCTCCGATTTCGGCATGCCGCCTGTCGTTGGATTCGTATCGACGATACCTACGTAACGGTCCTTGGCCCTCGTCCATCGGACCTCCCGATCAAAAAGTCAACATTTGGCCCCTAATAAGCCAAATTACCAAAATACCCCTCAACTTCCGAACACCATAACTTCCTCTACGAATGTCGGAATCGAACGTGCCACCTGTCTATGAACTCGTGACGTCCCGAACTACGTCACGGTCATCAGTCAAAGTCCATTTGACCGCCCGAACAAAAAGTCAACATTTTGCCCACGACCAGGGGCAAAACGGTCATTTTGCACATTTTGTCCGATTCCGCCCTACTAACCACCGTTCAACCTCGCTAATCAAGATTAGTCACTAAACTAATCCCGGAATTCGGGACGGGTCGTTACAACCTTCCCTCCTTAATAAATTTCGTCCTCGAAATTCCAACCGATCTAATCTCAACGTACTTCCCTCCTTAATAAGTTTCGCTCTCGAAACTCGATTACCCTGATTCCACGAACACCCCGTGGAAAGTGGAATCGACCACGCAACACGTGTACACCCGCACACCAACTAACCAGGCAAAACTTGTCTGCACTCTACGTACCACTAATACTCAAAACGCAACGACTACATTCGACCCCGTCGAATGACTGAAACTACTTGTTTCGAATTTGACACCACTTGTCAAATCCACCCTCTCGTTGACGCAACAACTTGACGGTTCCTTTCCCACTCCCACTAGGAGTCAGCTGACCCCACTCAACAATCTATGTTGACACATCCTGACAAACTGTCACCACACAGTTGTTGTCAGTCGAAAACTGACACTAGACTCACTCGTGGCTACACATGCCACCAACGTACTTAACTTAGTAAACGATTACCGACCTTTCAAACGACCTGTGTGTAATTAAACACATCGGAATTACCATGACCCATTGCATAGTAATGTCCGGTCCACAACCAATCCCATGGTATCGGAACCAATCCGACTACCAACACGTTCACCAACACACCTCGGGTATATCCCGTATACCGTAACTAGACATCACAAGTCTACAAGGTATTGTACCTCGAACCATGTACGAAGTACACACATCTACCTAATAACCAGACTACAACCGCCTAGGTCATAGCCGAACGCGTTCCAATAATGGAGTACGTTTGCCCAATCCAGCATGAGACAAAACGAAACTCCACCCAACATCTAGTTCCAATTCCGAATCCAAATCCGCAAGTTCGTAAGAAATCCCGGATCCAAACCCAGACATCACAGTTTAACCCATTTCCAAATCCGATTCCGAAATCATTATTCCGTAAGCTAGCATTTGGAATAACCATTCCGTACCCAAACCCAGAAATATACTTTCAAGTTCCAAAATCGAATCCTGAATCGTCACCCAGATATTCGATTCCAAATCCCGAAATCTCGTTCACATTTACCAAGACACACCAAAACCGAACCTATCGGTTACCCGTTCAATACACTTGATTGACTTCATAGGGAAGCCAATCCAACCTCCACACGTCTAAGGTTGACAAAATTCAACTACCTTGAAAACCTACTCACCCGAGTAGAATACCCTACGGGCCCTTCGAAAAGAAGTTCAATCTCGTCATTTACGACTCACGTACCAAGGTAAGAGTGATATACTCTCCCCCTATCTGAATCATCAAGATCACGACCCAGATAGACACTGTGTCCCTGACAATAACGTCAAAATCCTAGATCGCCACAACGATTGACAACCGACTCCGACAACTAGACAGATCAGTCAACGACGCGACACGTCGAGACTGCGGATTCTCACGGATTACCTTGTATCAGTCCTTGTCATTCCACCTAGGAAAAACCAAGGATGATCCAACATGATGACACCAATACTCATCCTACGTGGATGCAGCCAGACTCACTGCACTCACTACGCCATGTAACACCACATCGTCTGCCACCAAGCAGAAAATGAGAAATCTCGTTTACCTAATTTCGAATACGTAGCTCCTCCTAATGACCCGCAATTACACCTGGGCCCACCAACCAATACACGCTCAACGTACTGGTAACTACAGTCAATGTCTGCCAGGGCAGAAAGCAAGAAGTCAACCCCAATGACTTGGAATACCAATCACCAAAAACGAGCACCACTCTCGTTCCCCAATCACAACTCTCCTCGACACTAAGGTTCCTACCATGTTGGAAACAGACATGCTCCCAACAAGACGTCAAGTCTAACCACTAGACTTCCTACCTCCTCAATTCACTTGGACAACCCCGGGTCCACAATCAATCCGCTATTGTTCCGTTCGCACATCCCGACCTTTACAGGTTCAACACTCGGTTTCCCAAGTTCTCAATTACAAATTCCTACCTTTATACCACTAATGGTTTTCCTCGTCTTTTCCAGTTTTAATCATTTCCATGTACATTTTAGGGATATTTAAAAACATAAAATCGCACAAATTTTGGAGTTGCCAACAACTCCCCAAATCCACTAATCATCCCAAAATTCCTTAAGTCTTAATTATACCATTTTAATCCACTCATCACTGGTTATCTCACCACTATTGGGACTTATCCCAACACAGCACAATCTTAACTGGATCCCATCCAGTCCATCTCTCAACCATTACCGAATCTCAAAGACCGAACATATGTTCATCATGACGGAGTCACACCCAATTTGTGGCTCATCGTCAACACCATTACCGACACTAGCACCAGCGCTAGTACCAGCACCAACACTCTATCAACATCACTAGTATCAGCACACATGCATCCATACTAGCATCAGCACAAAAGTACCAACCCCGCAAACATCCATACTGCACACCGTGTGCAAATACGACAACCCTGGATCTCCGTTCATACGGAACGACGATCCCGTACCTCACGACTATGGGTACCACTATTCTGACAATCCCTATCAGGAAAATGAACGTTCCCTGGAGGTCATGGTCATCCATGACCTCAGCCACTCCTCGCAGCACCAGTTCTCACCCGCTAATCACAATTAAGGTTTACCTTTTTAATACTAGGGTTCCACAATCACACCCTATGGTTCAACCGAACCAAACAGCTCTCCGTAATATAAAATGCACAACCTGACCGACCCCGCGGTCTAGACATCGAATAGACATCAAATCTAATCCTACCATCCCATCAACGTGGGTTCCACCACTAGGTCATCGGCCAACTCCGATGAACCAACATCCCTCACACTAGAAATCACCACAAGGGTTCACATTTTAGACCATTACTCATATGAGGTTCCCCGAACCTAGCTGCACCTAGCAGCACAACAATCCAATATCACATGACCGAACCGACGGTCCCACTATACCAGTTCACCACAATCAACCCCACTTGGGTCGAATCACATTAACGCACGGCGTATCGGGCCAATCGCATTCCATCCACTATCCAAACCCAAAAACTATCTATCAGGTTGATAACGAATTGCAGCCCAATGAGACATCACACCCTCGACCTGCGCGCACAAATAGAGCAACCATGCTCTGATACCAAGTTGACAGGACCCATCCCAATCCCCCCGGGATTACCGTGGAATGTGCCCTGCTCCCGTCCAACAAGGGGTGTCAGACAAGGGATAACCAAGAGCTACTGCCCAAACGGGCCATCCAGAGTGCGCAAGGACCGATGGAGGAGGTGTGCAATGTCTCAGTCTCTGCTGCAATCGCATCCGTAATCAACCTGAAGGGCATTAAAACCAAAAGCTGTGAGTGGACAAAAAACCAATAAGTTTACCAAATACATTTATAAGACATTTATGCCCTCCAATAAAAACGTATGCATGCCACCAAAAACCAGTAACCAAAACGTTTGCTCAACCGAGCCATTAGGGCCTTAGCCCAAAAACCGTTAACCAAAAACCAAGTGTGGGAACTCAGCCCAAAACCGTGGAATACCACCACCATACATATTAAAACCATGTGGGTCACCACCCACTACCATAAATGAACATTAATTCAAAATCCGAAACCATTTAGGGTCCCTGACCCGACATACCATTTCATAACCGATAATCCATTTTATTCACTAATCCATATTTTACCATTACCATCACCTGCATCCCAGATGCTTAGCGTCCCAGACGCTAGACGTCATATCTCACGGTTTCATAAGCTACGCGTGCTGCCCGGGGTCTCTCCGGGTCCATATATCTGACATCCCTGATGTCTGACGTCCCTGACGTCAATCATAGCAATCCTGCTCCTGAGTCATCATACGGTCCGACTGCTCCGTATAATGACCCCTCGCAGGCAATGCACCGTGACTTCCCCAGTGTCCCAGACATCTGGAGGAGACCATCATATATCCTTGTATCCAGATGGTATATGGAAAACAGTTTTATTAAATACTTTTATCACATTATTACCATTGGGCCCTGCCCGAAATTTCCATAAAACCACATAATTCCATTTAGGGTCCCTGACCCAAAATCACCATTATAAAATATAGGGTCCCTGACCCGAAATCACATTTACTATCCAACTGGGCCTCATGCCCGATTTTATAAACCACTGGGCCCACGGCCCGATTTGTAAACCAACTGGGCCCGCAGCCCGACTTATAAACCCACTGGGCCCACGGCCCGAATTCATAAATCAACTGGGCCCCTGGCCCGATAATATAACTCAAATGGGTCTCAGCCCGATTTCATACCAACTGGGCCCCTGGCCCGATTTCATTAACCAACTGGGCCCCCGGCCCGATTCTCAAATGGACTCCAAGTCCGAAATTTCCAAAACAAGTGGGCCTCAAGCCCGAGTTCATATTTCCAATTTCAAAACCATTTCATCATATTATTTATTTAACCACAAGCACACAAAACCACAAATAAACCGTTAATCCCGATATACGTGAAATACGGAAAACACCTCGAAATACGTGCAACATAACCAAAATCAATGCTCACAAATACCATCATAGAAATCATGTATATAAACCATATAACACATTTAAGCATGCATAGGATTTATAAAACCAAAGTCCACTCACAGACCGTTTTAACCGTGTGCCTCGATACGCGTGCCACCGGCCTCCCGGGCCACACCACTATCACCGGGACTCCCAATCCTGTCCAAATTACATTAGAGGGTTACTAACCTCATCATTAACACCCTATCAAAGTCCCGTAATTTTCCCGAATTGTTACTTATTTTTAAACTTAATTTAAAACCTTCGGACATCCTGAACACTATCTAGACGGTGTCCGATCGACCCGAAACCAATTCCAAAATGTCCGTTACATTAAATGGGACAGAAGTCATGTTGACCTCACCTCGAGATTCGTGCCCACGCGCCGCCACGCGCCGCCGTGAGTGGCTGCGCGTGAAACTCACGCGCCTGCTACAGTGTCACCAGCCCAACCCTTTTGTCTGGTAAACGGGTCCAATTCACCCGCGACACAACCCGGTTCCAATCCTATCAATTCAGCCTTAATTACAACAATTGATCATTCCATTAGCTTCGTTTTAAGTTTAATTTAAGTTCTGTAACATTGATTACACAAGACCGTACCTACAACTCCACGATTCGATGATGAACACCAAGAACACCCGTCCGTTGTTCATCCTTCGAACCCCATCCATTTCAATCGATATCCTGAAATTGATTCAACCAGAAGCTTCCATGGACTCCGTAGATCATTTCCCCCAACCCAATTGCTTCAATCCAGTGTTCAATCGTCACGACACAAACTCGAGCACCGTCACTGTTCATCAATGGAGGTCCATCGATCTCGATCAGTTTCCTTCAATTGATGAACCCAGAAGCATCGTGGGATCATGAGAAGTAGTTTCCCCACCTCAATTGCATCCAACGAAGCCTCCAATTCCACGACTCAGCTTCGATTTCTTCCTCTGTCACCAAGCTCGATCAGAGCCAAAACGGCACCATTCCTTCTCGTTTTTGATGTGGATCGACTCGTCTCAACCTCAGGAAGATGTTTGTAACCTCCAATTCGATCATCACAGCCCAATTCCTTCAATTTGATTTTCCCTCCCAAAACTCAATTTTTCGAATTCTCAGTTCTTCCTCACTGCCACTCTCTCGTGTTTACCCAGTTGAAATCACACTCAACTCACTCACAATTCGCACTCTCAGGTTCAGCAATGGAAGAGGAATCAAGGGTGGGAGAAAACTGGATTTGGTTGTACACGGTTAAGAAAACACAAATGGAATTAATGGAAATTAAAATGATTAATTAATTAATTAATAAATATTAAAACATCATAATGATGTTTCCCCTAAGACAAGGATTCTGGTTTCAAGGGATGAGTGACACTTGTCACTCATCCAGGTGTGTAGGGTCAACGGTCACTATTCATTATTATATTATTATTTTAATCCCGGCCTCGGTTCGTTAGTTCGTTTCCTTGACCATAACGTCGTCGTCGGATCTCCGATTTCGGCATGCCGCCTGTCGTTGGATTCGTATCGACGATACCTACGTAACGGTCCTTGGCCCTCGTCCATCGGACCTCCCGATCAAAAAGTCAACATTTGGCCCCTAATAAGCCAAATTACCAAAATACCCCTCAACTTCCGAACACCATAACTTCCTCTACGAATGTCGGAATCGAACGTGCCACCTGTCTATGAACTCGTGACGTCCCGAACTACGTCACGGTCATCAGTCAAAGTCCATTTGACCGCCCGAACAAAAAGTCAACATTTTGCCCACGACCAGGGGCAAAACGGTCATTTTGCACATTTTGTCCGATTCCGCCCTACTAACCACCGTTCAACCTCGCTAATCAAGATTAGTCACTAAACTAATCCCGGAATTCGGGACGGGTCGTTACAACCTTCCCTCCTTAATAAATTTCGTCCTCGAAATTCCAACCGATCTAATCTCAACGTACTTCCCTCCTTAATAAGTTTCGCTCTCGAAACTCGATTACCCTGATTCCACGAACACCCCGTGGAAAGTGGAATCGACCACGCAACACGTGTACACCCGCACACCAACTAACCAGGCAAAACTTGTCTGCACTCTACGTACCACTAATACTCAAAACGCAACGACTACATTCGACCCCGTCGAATGACTGAAACTACTTGTTTCGAATTTGACACCACTTGTCAAATCCACCCTCTCGTTGACGCAACAACTTGACGGTTCCTTTCCCACTCCCACTAGGAGTCAGCTGACCCCACTCAACAATCTATGTTGACACATCCTGACAAACTGTCACCACACAGTTGTTGTCAGTCGAAAACTGACACTAGACTCACTCGTGGCTACACATGCCACCAACGTACTTAACTTAGTAAACGATTACCGACCTTTCAAACGACCTGTGTGTAATTAAACACATCGGAATTACCATGACCCATTGCATAGTAATGTCCGGTCCACAACCAATCCCATGGTATCGGAACCAATCCGACTACCAACACGTTCACCAACACACCTCGGGTATATCCCGTATACCGTAACTAGACATCACAAGTCTACAAGGTATTGTACCTCGAACCATGTACGAAGTACACACATCTACCTAATAACCAGACTACAACCGCCTAGGTCATAGCCGAACGCGTTCCAATAATGGAGTACGTTTGCCCAATCCAGCATGAGACAAAACGAAACTCCACCCAACATCTAGTTCCAATTCCGAATCCAAATCCGCAAGTTCGTAAGAAATCCCGGATCCAAACCCAGACATCACAGTTTAACCCATTTCCAAATCCGATTCCGAAATCATTATTCCGTAAGCTAGCATTTGGAATAACCATTCCGTACCCAAACCCAGAAATATACTTTCAAGTTCCAAAATCGAATCCTGAATCGTCACCCAGATATTCGATTCCAAATCCCGAAATCTCGTTCACATTTACCAAGACACACCAAAACCGAACCTATCGGTTACCCGTTCAATACACTTGATTGACTTCATAGGGAAGCCAATCCAACCTCCACACGTCTAAGGTTGACAAAATTCAACTACCTTGAAAACCTACTCACCCGAGTAGAATACCCTACGGGCCCTTCGAAAAGAAGTTCAATCTCGTCATTTACGACTCACGTACCAAGGTAAGAGTGATATACTCTCCCCCTATCTGAATCATCAAGATCACGACCCAGATAGACACTGTGTCCCTGACAATAACGTCAAAATCCTAGATCGCCACAACGATTGACAACCGACTCCGACAACTAGACAGATCAGTCAACGACGCGACACGTCGAGACTGCGGATTCTCACGGATTACCTTGTATCAGTCCTTGTCATTCCACCTAGGAAAAACCAAGGATGATCCAACATGATGACACCAATACTCATCCTACGTGGATGCAGCCAGACTCACTGCACTCACTACGCCATGTAACACCACATCGTCTGCCACCAAGCAGAAAATGAGAAATCTCGTTTACCTAATTTCGAATACGTAGCTCCTCCTAATGACCCGCAATTACACCTGGGCCCACCAACCAATACACGCTCAACGTACTGGTAACTACAGTCAATGTCTGCCAGGGCAGAAAGCAAGAAGTCAACCCCAATGACTTGGAATACCAATCACCAAAAACGAGCACCACTCTCGTTCCCCAATCACAACTCTCCTCGACACTAAGGTTCCTACCATGTTGGAAACAGACATGCTCCCAACAAGACGTCAAGTCTAACCACTAGACTTCCTACCTCCTCAATTCACTTGGACAACCCCGGGTCCACAATCAATCCGCTATTGTTCCGTTCGCACATCCCGACCTTTACAGGTTCAACACTCGGTTTCCCAAGTTCTCAATTACAAATTCCTACCTTTATACCACTAATGGTTTTCCTCGTCTTTTCCAGTTTTAATCATTTCCATGTACATTTTAGGGATATTTAAAAACATAAAATCGCACAAATTTTGGAGTTGCCAACAACTCCCCAAATCCACTAATCATCCCAAAATTCCTTAAGTCTTAATTATACCATTTTAATCCACTCATCACTGGTTATCTCACCACTATTGGGACTTATCCCAACACAGCACAATCTTAACTGGATCCCATCCAGTCCATCTCTCAACCATTACCGAATCTCAAAGACCGAACATATGTTCATCATGACGGAGTCACACCCAATTTGTGGCTCATCGTCAACACCATTACCGACACTAGCACCAGCGCTAGTACCAGCACCAACACTCTATCAACATCACTAGTATCAGCACACATGCATCCATACTAGCATCAGCACAAAAGTACCAACCCCGCAAACATCCATACTGCACACCGTGTGCAAATACGACAACCCTGGATCTCCGTTCATACGGAACGACGATCCCGTACCTCACGACTATGGGTACCACTATTCTGACAATCCCTATCAGGAAAATGAACGTTCCCTGGAGGTCATGGTCATCCATGACCTCAGCCACTCCTCGCAGCACCAGTTCTCACCCGCTAATCACAATTAAGGTTTACCTTTTTAATACTAGGGTTCCACAATCACACCCTATGGTTCAACCGAACCAAACAGCTCTCCGTAATATAAAATGCACAACCTGACCGACCCCGCGGTCTAGACATCGAATAGACATCAAATCTAATCCTACCATCCCATCAACGTGGGTTCCACCACTAGGTCATCGGCCAACTCCGATGAACCAACATCCCTCACACTAGAAATCACCACAAGGGTTCACATTTTAGACCATTACTCATATGAGGTTCCCCGAACCTAGCTGCACCTAGCAGCACAACAATCCAATATCACATGACCGAACCGACGGTCCCACTATACCAGTTCACCACAATCAACCCCACTTGGGTCGAATCACATTAACGCACGGCGTATCGGGCCAATCGCATTCCATCCACTATCCAAACCCAAAAACTATCTATCAGGTTGATAACGAATTGCAGCCCAATGAGACATCACACCCTCGACCTGCGCGCACAAATAGAGCAACCATGCTCTGATACCAAGTTGACAGGACCCATCCCAATCCCCCCGGGATTACCGTGGAATGTGCCCTGCTCCCGTCCAACAAGGGGTGTCAGACAAGGGATAACCAAGAGCTACTGCCCAAACGGGCCATCCAGAGTGCGCAAGGACCGATGGAGGAGGTGTGCAATGTCTCAGTCTCTGCTGCAATCGCATCCGTAATCAACCTGAAGGGCATTAAAACCAAAAGCTGTGAGTGGACAAAAAACCAATAAGTTTACCAAATACATTTATAAGACATTTATGCCCTCCAATAAAAACGTATGCATGCCACCAAAAACCAGTAACCAAAACGTTTGCTCAACCGAGCCATTAGGGCCTTAGCCCAAAAACCGTTAACCAAAAACCAAGTGTGGGAACTCAGCCCAAAACCGTGGAATACCACCACCATACATATTAAAACCATGTGGGTCACCACCCACTACCATAAATGAACATTAATTCAAAATCCGAAACCATTTAGGGTCCCTGACCCGACATACCATTTCATAACCGATAATCCATTTTATTCACTAATCCATATTTTACCATTACCATCACCTGCATCCCAGATGCTTAGCGTCCCAGACGCTAGACGTCATATCTCACGGTTTCATAAGCTACGCGTGCTGCCCGGGGTCTCTCCGGGTCCATATATCTGACATCCCTGATGTCTGACGTCCCTGACGTCAATCATAGCAATCCTGCTCCTGAGTCATCATACGGTCCGATTGCTCCGTATAATGACCCCTCGCAGGCAATGCACCGTGACTTCCCCAGTGTCCCAGACATCTGGAGGAGACCATCATATATCCTTGTATCCAGATGGTATATGGAAAACAGTTTTATTAAATACTTTTATCACATTATTACCATTGGGCCCTGCCCGAAATTTCCATAAAACCACATAATTCCATTTAGGGTCCCTGACCCAAAATCACCATTATAAAATATAGGGTCCCTGACCCGAAATCACATTTACTATCCAACTGGGCCTCATGCCCGATTTTATAAACCACTGGGCCCACGGCCCGATTTGTAAACCAACTGGGCCCGCAGCCCGACTTATAAACCCACTGGGCCCACGGCCCGAATTCATAAATCAACTGGGCCCCTGGCCCGATAATATAACTCAAATGGGTCTCAGCCCGATTTCATACCAACTGGGCCCCTGGCCCGATTTCATTAACCAACTGGGCCCCCGGCCCGATTCTCAAATGGACTCCAAGTCCGAAATTTCCAAAACAAGTGGGCCTCAAGCCCGAGTTCATATTTCCAATTTCAAAACCATTTCATCATATTATTTATTTAACCACAAGCACACAAAACCACAAATAAACCGTTAATCCCGATATACGTGAAATACGGAAAACACCTCGAAATACGTGCAACATAACCAAAATCAATGCTCACAAATACCATCATAGAAATCATGTATATAAACCATATAACACATTTAAGCATGCATAGGATTTATAAAACCAAAGTCCACTCACAGACCGTTTTAACCGTGTGCCTCGATACGCGTGCCACCGGCCTCCCGGGCCACACCACTATCACCGGGACTCCCAATCCTGTCCAAATTACATTAGAGGGTTACTAACCTCATCATTAACACCCTATCAAAGTCCCGTAATTTTCCCGAATTGTTACTTATTTTTAAACTTAATTTAAAACCTTCGGACATCCTGAACACTATCTAGACGGTGTCCGATCGACCCGAAACCAATTCCAAAATGTCCGTTACATTAAATGGGACAGAAGTCATGTTGACCTCACCTCGAGATTCGTGCCCACGCGCCGCCACGCGCCGCCGTGAGTGGCTGCGCGTGAAACTCACGCGCCTGCTACAGTGTCACCAGCCCAACCCTTTTGTCTGGTAAACGGGTCCAATTCACCCGCGACACAACCCGGTTCCAATCCTATCAATTCAGCCTTAATTACAACAATTGATCATTCCATTAGCTTCGTTTTAAGTTTAATTTAAGTTCTGTAACATTGATTACACAAGACCGTACCTACAACTCCACGATTCGATGATGAACACCAAGAACACCCGTCCGTTGTTCATCCTTCGAACCCCATCCATTTCAATCGATATCCTGAAATTGATTCAACCAGAAGCTTCCATGGACTCCGTAGATCATTTCCCCCAACCCAATTGCTTCAATCCAGTGTTCAATCGTCACGACACAAACTCGAGCACCGTCACTGTTCATCAATGGAGGTCCATCGATCTCGATCAGTTTCCTTCAATTGATGAACCCAGAAGCATCGTGGGATCATGAGAAGTAGTTTCCCCACCTCAATTGCATCCAACGAAGCCTCCAATTCCACGACTCAGCTTCGATTTCTTCCTCTGTCACCAAGCTCGATCAGAGCCAAAACGGCACCATTCCTTCTCGTTTTTGATGTGGATCGACTCGTCTCAACCTCAGGAAGATGTTTGTAACCTCCAATTCGATCATCACAGCCCAATTCCTTCAATTTGATTTTCCCTCCCAAAACTCAATTTTTCGAATTCTCAGTTCTTCCTCACTGCCACTCTCTCGTGTTTACCCAGTTGAAATCACACTCAACTCACTCACAATTCGCACTCTCAGGTTCAGCAATGGAAGAGGAATCAAGGGTGGGAGAAAACTGGATTTGGTTGTACACGGTTAAGAAAACACAAATGGAATTAATGGAAATTAAAATGATTAATTAATTAATTAATAAATATTAAAACATCATAATGATGTTTCCCCTAAGACAAGGATTCTGGTTTCAAGGGATGAGTGACACTTGTCACTCATCCAGGTGTGTAGGGTCAACGGTCACTATTCATTATTATATTATTATTTTAATCCCGGCCTCGGTTCGTTAGTTCGTTTCCTTGACCATAACGTCGTCGTCGGATCTCCGATTTCGGCATGCCGCCTGTCGTTGGATTCGTATCGACGATACCTACGTAACGGTCCTTGGCCCTCGTCCATCGGACCTCCCGATCAAAAAGTCAACATTTGGCCCCTAATAAGCCAAATTACCAAAATACCCCTCAACTTCCGAACACCATAACTTCCTCTACGAATGTCGGAATCGAACGTGCCACCTGTCTATGAACTCGTGACGTCCCGAACTACGTCACGGTCATCAGTCAAAGTCCATTTGACCGCCCGAACAAAAAGTCAACATTTTGCCCACGACCAGGGGCAAAACGGTCATTTTGCACATTTTGTCCGATTCCGCCCTACTAACCACCGTTCAACCTCGCTAATCAAGATTAGTCACTAAACTAATCCCGGAATTCGGGACGGGTCGTTACATGTTATATCCCTTAGCGGGCACTCAGATGTTGTATCCCTAAGTGATTATGTGACAGGACCCGCCCCGATCCCCCGAGGACCACAAGGGGACGTGCCCTGCTCCCGTCTGACACCCGAACCAACATTCCAAATTTAACCTTAAAAAGCTCAAATGCATAAATATCCGAAATAAAGTGATACATATGATCCGAATTCAAAAGATGTCAGACAAGGGATAATGCCCAAAATACAAATTCCGAGCACGACTCTAAGTTATCCTGCGGGTTAACCTACCCAACAAGGGTTCAAGTGCGCAGTGTAGATCTATGCCTCAGCCTCAGGATCCTCTTCTACCTCAGTAGCACGGCCTGGAAGGGTCACCAAAACATTAAGGGTGAGTGGGCCGAAGTTTATAAAACAATTTAATAATTAAAACATATGCTTTTACCCCTCCGTTTTCCAAACATGCATGCATTAGTATTTAAAACCATAAAATCATATAAGATATCACAAGTCATATAATAAAACCATAAATATAACCACAGTCACTGCACTATACACCCCAATCCTGACATCCCAAATGTCCGACGTCCCTGACGTCCAATAAGGTCACAGTCCCAAGGCTACGCGTGCCACTCGGGGTCTCAATCCCGAGTCAAATCCCCGAACCCAGTCCGGGTATGGCATCCCAGATGCCTAGCGTCCCAGACGCACGATGTCCCAGACTTCTAATCATAACAATCCTGCTCCAGAGTCATCCTACGACCCGGTCCCTCCGTAGAATGACCCCTCGCAGGCAATGCGCCGTGACCACTCCGGGGTACCACATCCGGAGGAGACAGTATCACACGGGTGGATCTATACAGTGCAGTACCAAAAATAGTCATCGATATCCATATGCATATATATATATATATATATATATATGAAATCCAAAACAATGCTTAAATTCCACCAGACGGGTCTCAAGACCAAACATCGTAAATCGTGTCATAACCATAATTTCAAGATAATCAAAACCATTACTTGATTCCAGTATGTATATATATATATAAGTGAAAACAATTATGCATGCAAGGGTTTAATGAAATCGGGTCCACTCACAGTACAATCCTGCTGCAAAACTGTGCGTAAAACCTTGTACCGGAACTACCGTACGATTCCTGTCAGTCCAATCACACATAAGGGTCACTACAAGTCCTTAACATTTATCCAAGAAGTCCTAAACTGAAACCGGCTAGGGAAAACCGCCCGAACACGCTTCCTGAGGCAACCAACCCTATTCTAACCAACTTAACGATCCCCGATCGACTCGATTATTAAACTCAAAATGTTCAAAATACTGAAAGGATGAAAACTCTAGTTGAACGTGATCGGAGATGAGGCTTCACGCGCCCCCACGCGTTGCCCAAAGTGGCTGCGCGTGAAGGCCACGCGCCTGGCATTGTAGCTACAGTGTCATCTTTTTCACCCGCGTGTCTGCTAAACGAGTCCTCAACTTAGTCCTCATCATTTGGCCCAGAAGCCCACGGGCTTATGGGTACCCGATAGGCTCGATGACAAAAAGCCCGACCCGGCCCGATATGGACCGTGGGCTGGCCCGCCCCGCATGTTGACGGGCTGGACTTGGGCTTAGGGTATTCAAGCCCGCTAGGCCCGATAGGCCCGAGCCCGATAAAGCCCGGTAAGCCCAGCCCGACCCGCCCAGGTAAACCCGACCCATAAGCCCGAAAATATAAAATAATTATAAATTAAGAATTGATACCCAGTCCAATCTTGTTACTACTATCATAGCCAAAATCAAAAACTCCAACTAAATCTCAACCTAGTGTCATTTAAAAGCCCAATGCCCAAATCAAACCCTAACCCTAAATTCAAAAAAACTCACTAGGTCTCTGACTCTCTTATCGACCTCCTTATCCTATCTCGGCTTTATGGTCGAAAAGTTAAGTCAATTCTCCAAATCCAATAGTACCCCTCCTTAGCTTATTTCAATATTCGATAATAATATTTAAGCTCAACTCACCTTTTTTTTTTTTTTACAATTAGGTAGGTACAAATGGGCTTAGTAGGCCCGGCCCAAGTGGGCTTAGTAGGCCCGACCCGTAAAGCCCGATAAAAGCCCGGCCCAAACCCGGCCCGACAAAGGGCATGGGTTTTCATATTTATGATCAAGCTGGCCCGACCCGGCCCGGTATTTATTAAATTATGAAATAGTCCCGGCCCGGCCCGGCCCAAGCCCAAAAATTTTGGGCCGGGCTTGCCCGACCCGGCCCAATGACGAGGCCTACCTCAACTCGCGACTCGACCCGGCCAAATAACCACCAATTCCCACTCGATTTCCTTCGTTTTTAAACCTAAGATCTCCCTTAACCATTTAATTTCAGTTCTAAGTTATTAATTAACTTGAATAGGTCCTATAACAACCCTTCGACCCGTGATCAACCAAACGGGTCGACCATCGATTCTCACTGGTTTTAAT
Organism: Prinsepia uniflora; assembly: GCA_032719365.1. Lineage (NCBI taxonomy): Eukaryota > Viridiplantae > Streptophyta > Magnoliopsida > Rosales > Rosaceae > Prinsepia > Prinsepia uniflora. The sequence continues at coordinate 6,087,923 of CM064863.1, read as the reverse complement.
CCCATTTACAAATTAACTTAACAGGAAGCTTGTTAGGACCAATACGAACCAAAACACACAAACAATTTCACAAATCCTCACCTGGAAGTCGTCGTCCTTAACTCTGAATTTTTCTTCGAAACTGGAACTTGAGTTCTTGGCCAAGCCGTGGTTGAATCACCTCAGAGATGATATGGTTGAACTCCAATTGGTCCCAGAAATCCGTTTAGGTCCTTGGTTTCGTCCAACTAGCCTCACAAATTAAACTCGATTTTTCCCTCCAATTTTCAGGTTTTCCAGTTCTCAGGTTTCTCTCCCGTTTTCAGACTCTCAAACACCCAAATGAACTCCCTTCAATTCCCAACTCTATGTTAACCGAATTGTGTAGCCAGCAACCCGTGGGAATCCTTCTGGCTTCTCTGCTAAATGTTTCCCGCAAAAAAGACCCAGGCCAGTAAAGAAATGGTGCCCGTGCCTGGTGCTTGGTTCAGTCCTCAATCTGTGCCTCCCACTGCCTCAAAACAAATAAACAATCACCCTGGACCAGCCACTAAAACGTTTAAACTAATCCTATATCGGAACCACAATGCACGGTGGTGCATGCTCTGTTTCCCACGGCTTTCAACAGTAACCTCCCTGCAAAATCATCATTTTGCCCTTCTATTAAAAAATTACCAAAATTCCCTTCACTTCTTAGACCCGTAACTCAACCGTCCGATGTCCGTTTTCAGCGTGCCGCCTGTCTACGGGCTCAGGGCATCGAGACCTACCCAACGGTCCTCGAGTCGTGTGAAAATCAGTTGTAAGTCAAAAAGTCAACATTTTCCCCTCATTCGTCCAAATTACGAAAATGCCCTTGGACTTACGAATGTCATAACTTTTTTTCCGATCGTCAGAATTAGACGTGCCACCCGTCTATGGACTCGTGACGTCCCGAACTACGTCACGGTCATCGGCCAACGTCCGTTTGACCTATCAATAAAAAAGTCAACAAATTGACCATACTATTCATAAGGGTAAAAACGTCATTTCATTTATTATTTTACAATTTTACATGTCTCAAATTTCTGGGGCGTTACATTATGTGCCGCTATGATTAGTTTTCAGATATTGAGGACGGGTTGACAATGTGTGACTGTTGTGACAATTCTATGTATGATTATGTTGGTGATTTACTGAAACTATTGCTTTACGCATACTTGCTCTTATTTTGAATTTCAAGTTGCTATTTGTTTTATCAAAATGTTGTGTTTCATTTACCCTTTAGATTGTGACACGAGGACGGGGATTTACTTAAGGGTCGGAGGTAGGACTTAGACACTACGCACTCTTCAGTTTATTAGGGTAGGATTAATGTTCGAGTTATACTTAATACTTATGCTTTGTAAACGGTTGTGAGACTTATCCTTTGTCTAATAGTTGGGGAACTTCTATTGATATTTTGTCATATGTCGTGGTTATCTTTTTGCTTCTTATATTAACTGTCAAACTAGAACGGGACCTTTTCTCGATTCCTAGGAAGCGTCCTGTCAACTTGGTATTAGAGCATAGGTTCATTCTATAATGATTTCACTTACAAGGTGCAGTGACAGGACCCGTTCCAATTGGACTTTGATAACCGTGCCCGGTCCTGCTCCTGTCTAACAAGTCAACTGAAGTCCCAAAAGTACCCTTCAGCTCCTGTCAGACCAGGGATAACTGCATTGATTTCTGCTCATGCCTCCGCCTCCCGATCAGTCCCGAACGTCGTGCCACGGCCTGGAGTTTCATTAAAACAGAAAAGGTGTGAGTGGACAAAAATAAAGTTTTAAAAATACATTTCTCAAATAACAGTCTTACCCTCCAGTTTTGTAAACATGCATGCATAGGGAAAAACCATATGAACAATAATCACTGGCCTTCCAGCCAAAGTACATAACAGTATCAAATTCCGGCTCTCAAGCCAACAACATATGAAAACATAAGTACTTGGCCACACATACCATAAACCCGTACTCAATACCAGTACGTAATCACAATCAACATCAAATAATACAACCAATCAATCAATCAATCAATCCATCAATCCGTACTATTCACCAGTGCACAATCAATCACACAGTCACATCTGCACTACGCGTAGGCCAATATCCAGCCACACTCTCGGGATCAGACACCTCTGGGCTCAACCCCCGGGCTCAGTCACATCTAGGTGAACACATCCCCAGGCTCAGACACATCCAAGTGGTACATCTAGGCTCAGTCGCATCCGAGAAGTTGGCTTACCATAACAACTCACAATCATACCATCATATCCCCAAGCTCCAGTTGACTAGGAAATCCCCTAGCTCCAACCGTCTGAGCATCCACAATCACAATCACAATGAAAACCATCCGGGATTACATCCCAAAACATGTCAATCAAATCCATGACTTCAAACCAAGTCAAATCATTCTCAACCAGGCCTCAAGCCCAAATATCATTTACACGCAAATTCGTAAAATCCATTGAAAACATTAAAATAATCCATAAATAATCCTTGGCTCATCAATTAAGTCAAAAGATCCATTTTGAAACCATTTTGACTCCGAGCCTAGCCCAAAATACCATTTGCACATTTCCTCGAAAAACGTGCCCGAAAGACCGATTAAAATAATCATTAAATCACATATAATCATGCCACATTAGCAAAACATCAATGCAAGTCAAATCATGCAATCAATAATGTAAAACATTTAACTATGCATGCATCATGGTTTATAAAACAAACGTTCACTCACACACCGTCCAAACCGCTCGCTTCCCGAGCTGCACGCGTTTCCGTAATTTCTGACACTTGCCAGGAATCTTGAATCCTGTCCAAAATCATTATTCAGGGTTACTAACAATCCAATTTACATCATATCAATTCCTCATAATTTTCCGGGATTTAAATATTATTTTAAAATATAACATAAACCTTCGGACCCTCGAAACATTATCGAGACGGTGTCCGATTGACTCGAAACCAACGTCAAAATGATCGTTACATTGAATAGAGTAAAACACCTGTTGAACACTTTCCCAGAAAACGACCCACGCGCCCTCATGCGCCGCCGCAAGCGGCTGCGCGTGACAGCCACGCGCTATGAACAGTGCTTCTCTCTCGCCCGTTTCTCTGATAAACGGGTCTACAACCCACGATCAGACCCGGTTCGTGTTCCATCAATTTGAACCCAATTCCTCCTGTTCTTTCACTCATTTTCATCCATTCTCTATATGTTAGGGATCTGTGACCTCAATTTGGTGAAATAAACCCTACAATATCTCGACTCAACATGGATACCCGACGGGCCTTCATTCGGGTTGTACCCAAATTCCACCCGTATCATTCAATTATTCATACAGTCAGCATCCTAAGTCCATTATAAGCATATATGGAATCAATTTCAACGTTTCATACCTCCAAGTAGTCGAACTCAATCTTCAAAATTCGACACAATCGCAGGGGCTGTTCTTCGTCGAATCACCTCCAATTTCTTCCCCAATTGATTTGGTTCAATTCGTCTAGCTTCCAGAAGACTAAATATCACGTCAATTTCAATCGAAATCGTCTAAGAAATCAAATTCGACATTTATTGTTTTAGGTAGTTTTTTTGGGTATACTCAGTCCAGTTCAGTTGGGGTTCTCTTTGGTTCCCTTTCGGTTTTTCTCTCCAATTGACATTAAATTGCTCAATCAGTACTTGCTTTCTTGTTCTGCTAAGAATCGATCAAGGTGAATTGAGTTTGGGTGCTCTCTGTATTTTGGGTTGAATATGAATAGGTCATATGCTAAGTACCAATGCAACCGTTAATTAGTTAATTAAGGCAACTAAGTTCCACTAAGTATTAGTAACTAATGACACATGTCACTTAAAATAGCTCTCGAGTCATTCCTTTGGCTGAATCAGCCAAAGTCACCCTTTAATTAATCCTACTGCTTCAAATTACCCTTTTACCCTTAAAGTCACAATTTACCATTTTGCCCCTGACCTTTCCAGACCCATAACTTTTTAATTCAGACTCCAATTGACGTATGCCTCCTGTCTACGGATTCAGCGTCCCGAGACCTATCCAACGGTCTTCCCGGAAATTCCAAACAATGTCTCGATCAAAAAGTCAACTTTCAGCCCTTACCACTAGGGGCAAAATCGTTATTTTCCTCAAATTTTCCAAATTTTCGTTTTTCGAATTTTCGGGTCGTTACATGCAGGGTGTGAACTTAGGTGTGTTTGTATCAGGGAGTTAAAGTAATGACTATACCTCCGAAGAGATCTTTGTGCACAATCGAGAGATGAGGTAGAGCGAGTTAGAGAAGGCCCGAACACAAAGAGGGCCCAGCGTCTAGGGTATACTACTTTCTCAAACGAGGTGAGCCTGGAGCTAGTCCACATGGCACCATCTCACTTGTCCACGTGGTCTGACAAGTCTGACGTGGCACTGACATGTCATCTGCTGACTGGACTGACACATAGCCACGTGTTACCCTCTGGTTGGGCACGTGGCCTGATAGGGATGATGTGGACTGCCACGTCATCACCTTCAACCTCTGGTTGGGTTAACCTGATTCACTGTAATGGGTCGTTCTGACCCGCGACTTGACCCGACCCGTTCTTAATCAAAACTCAACCAAACTTCACCATTCTTCTTCCCTTCTAATCGTCTCTAACCCAGGAACAAAATCCTAACCTCACAACCAAAAAACAGGGACTGAAGCTAACCTATCAAGATCGATCTTCCACGGTGGTTCTTCAAACCACCACCCAGGGTTGTTCAGCCGTCCTTTCCCATCCGTTTTTGAGCCTATGAACTCGTCCAAATTCAGAAAACCCGACCATGGCATTAAAACACACTCCAAACATTTGAAAACCAAAAACCAAATTCAAACCAAAATGGGTTTTAGGTTTTACCTAGGTTCACGGGTTTCAGACCACCATCGTGGCCTTTGTCGCGTCCCTCATCGTTTCTCAGTCTCTCTGTCCCTATCCCTCACACACACACACACACACACACACACACACACACACACACACACACACACACACACACACACACACACACTCTCTCTCTCTCTCTCTCTCTCTCTCTCTCTCTCTCTCTCTCTCTCTCTCTCTCTCTCACTCTCACTCATGCCACCATGTGAAGATGAAAAGGGAGAAATGGTTTGGGGTTTTCGGATGGGAGAGAAAACAAAGAGGATGAAGGTTGGTGCATGAATATGGGTTATGGACCAAAGAATGGGTGGCACTTGTCACTCATCTGTTGGTCTAGTCTAGATATTTTGGGCTCACTAAAGGAAAACTAAAAGTCAACCGTTTTCAAAATACGTTTACCATAAAATCCGATCGAACCTTCCCTAATCTGTAACTTTCCTGCATGATGTCCGTTTTTGATGTACCACCTGTCTACGGACTCGTTTCGTCTCGATCTACGTAATGGATCTCAACCCACGTGCATTTGACTTCTCGAATCAAAAGTTAACTTTTCACTCGTTTAGGGTAAAATCGTCATTTTACCCCGATCGTCCGATAATTATCGATTAATCCCGATTAATCCTTAATTAATCACGTAGATTCAAGACGAGTCGTTACTTTGATGAAAAGACTCAGCCCTAAAAACACCTTATAAACTACGTCCGGGCCTTGCTCATGTCAGACAAGTAAACCTCCATACTGAATTTACCTTCGAACCTTGTCAAACATGAAGTACTCGTATTTTCTCCAGTTCATGCCTCTGCCTCAAGAACAGCCTCGATTTTCCTGCAGCAACCTTGGAGGGTTCCAAAACCAAAAAAATGTGTGAGTGAACAAAAATAAATATTTCAAAAACATAATTTGAAAACATTAAGCATTTACCTTCTGTTTTCTAAAACTATGCATGGATATGAAAAACCAACAAATCTCGAGTAAAAACAGATAAAGAATCAAAATCTTGAAATACTCATAAACCCGCAACAATCAATAGCAACAATCCAAACCAACCGAAACATCAAGCCAAACAACATAACCACATATAACCAATCCACGTCCAACATTACACAAATCCACACAGCCGTTAACACAAATCCACACAGTCGCTATCGTTGTTCCTCACATAAAAAAGGACATGCAATCACAGTAGAGTAAAGCTCTCAACAAAATGACTTAATTGGTATCGAATTCGATTTCAAATATTACCTTCATCGTTCTCACCATCTTCAAGTCGCTCTTGGGTCCTGAGCCGGTTGAGATCACTCACTTGAGCCATGGTGGTCCTCGGGTCTCCACGAGTACTTTGTTGGGTTCGCAATAAGGAAATCGTGAGGATGAACAACAACTAATATCTTCATTCTACAATTATAGTCTTCTCTTTGTTCGAAGGTCGACGAGAGGGGGGAGCAAAGTATGGAGGGAGAAAGCTGACCCACGGTGGTGGCAGCTCAATAGGGAAGCTACAAGGCCTGGACCACCTCAATAGAGGTAATATCAATGGTACTTTGGTCTCTAGGTTGGTTACCCACAGAGTGTTCAAGGGGGGTTTCGTTGTTGTGCTCTGTTCACGTGTGGGAGACGATGTGCGAGGGAGGATTTCACTAAGGAAGAGAGAGATGGAGGTGTGGACCGTGGGAAAGGTCTTGTGCCCCAAAAAATTTGGGCTCAAAGTAACCAAGGCAATTCTAACGAGTTCTACATAAAGCTATGGGCTTGGCTTTCCAATTAGGCTTGTTTTTGTAAGGGTTGGGCCTCAAAGTTCATCAGCCCACTGGATTCTTCATAAGCTCATACAACACTAAAGGGCAATTGATAAATTTTGAGATTTTGAATTTTGTAAGTGGAACAGGTTGTATCGACATTGCTGTAAATAATTGCAGAAAATTGAAAACATGGTTTCCTAGAAATCATCACAAGACCATGTATTTATAATCATTTTTTGGTTGAAAAATCAAGCATACACCTTGAGAAAGAATTTGAATGCAAAATCAAGTTGCCGAGACATATAGAGGTAGGGTTAACACTTAAATTTTTAGAGTTTATGATATTTTGGAAAAGCGATTATTTGATGCTATGAAATTTTTAGGGTTTTAATTTTCTAGGATGGAGACTATTGATCTCGTTGAATTTTTTTAAAACAATTAAAAACTAATATTTTATTTTTATTTTAAGATAAGTAATTGAAAACGATGACATAGACAATTGAAGTTATAACATGGAATATCATGTCAGACGTCATATGTGGTGGGATACAAAAAATGAATTTTAGGGAGTTTTTTATTATTATTATTATAGGGAAGCGGAATTTTTGAAAATTTTTCATTCAATATGTCATTGAGATTTGAACTTAAGACCAATTGTCTACAAATTAACGTTAGAACCAACTGAACTACACTCATTTAACTTATAGAGTTTACGTAGCATTATTATAATATAAAGGCTTTTATTCGCTTATAATGATAAAGCTTATAATAAAATCTCATCATTTAACATAAAATAATTATAGAAACACTCGAATTCAATATAGTAAACACACAGATTTTAAGCTCTAATTTTGGTTAATCAAGAAACATTCCCTTGTAACTAGCAATGTATCTATAATCAATTATTAATCATTCGCCACTTATGAAGGAAAAAAAAAAAAAAAACTCTAGCAAAACGCGTTTTGTTACTTTAAGTTTTAACCAATTAACCCACACAAGAAATTTTAATTAAAAAAAAACCCAATAATATATATTTAAAGAAAAAACAACAATTATGCCCACGCCACCCAAAAAAACTCAAGACACCCAAAAGAAGAAAGACAAATTAAAATCCTCTGAATCTCTCGGTCCCCTCTTCTTCTTCTTCTTCTTCTTCTTGGCCATGATGGCCGCGCTGGGGTCCGATCAACTGAAGCAGCTAAAAGACATCTTCATGCGGTTCGACATGGACTCCGACGGCAGCCTCACGCAACTCGAACTCGCCGCGCTCCTCCGATCTCTGGGCATCAAGCCCACCGGCGACCAGCTCCATGTCCTCCTAGGAAACATGGACGCCAATGGAAACGGCACCGTTGAATTCGACGAGCTCGTCACCGCCATCTTGCCGAATATGAACGAGGAGATCCTCATCAATCAGGAGCAGCTCTCGGAGGTCTTCCGGTCGTTCGATCGCGACGGCAACGGCTACATTACCGCCGCCGAGCTCGCCGGATCGATGGCCAAAATGGGCCACCCGTTAACGTACAGAGAACTCTCCGATATGATGAGGGAGGCCGACACCAACGGTGACGGCGTCATTAGCTTCAGCGAGTTCGCGACGATCATGTCTCGGTCCGCTGCTGATTTTCTTGGGCTTTGATCAGCTGTGGCGCGGGTACGATCCGGTTGTGGATGGTTTGACTTTTTCTTCGCTGACTTTTATTTTTAATTTTTTAATTTCTGTGTGTGGGATTGAGGGCATGTCTTGATATATAGGATGAAAAAGCAAAAGAAAAGGGAGGAGGAGGATCTGCACAGAAAAGAATGCACATTTGATGAATTTATATGGAGACAAGACATGCCCCTCAATCCCCTTTAGTTTAATTGAGATCAGAGTTAATTACCAATTAATTTATAATCACGATCTTGTAAATCTTTTTGTGTAAATAATAATTTGTGTTAATTAGTACATGATTCTTAATTCTCTCAGTTTATGCCCATGGATCGTAAAAAGGACATTCTTTTTCTTAGTCATGCATGTTTGTGCTGATCTCGACTATTTCCCAACTTGATTCGAAAGTTAAGGTTAATGGAATGGGCACATGTTAATGCGATAAATCTACTCAACCGTCTAGAACGTAAGTCATTTGTTCGATCTTGTTTATTATCCAACTTAACTTGACTCGAAAGTTAGGATTAATGAGCGATTAAGTTACTCGACTGACTCTCGAAAACATAAGTAATTTGATCAAATCGTGTTTATTACCCAACTCAACTAAGAAGACAGGGTTAACAAGCACAAGTTGCTGCAATGAAGTCACTCAACCCTTGAGAAAAGAAAAAAAATTAAGCTGGATCGATCTTATTTGTCACGCAGCTTGACTTGGACTCAAAAATTAGGATTAATGGATGCAATAAAGATACTCAATCCTAATGGGAAAAGTAACTTAGGAAGAAAGCACACAAGTATTGAAACTTGAAATGAATTTATTCCCTTTGTATTAGATACATATCTCGAGTGAAAAATGTTTCTAAGAAACTAAGTATGGCCACAAATGGGCATGAATCATAATTTACATTCTCTAAAACCACCAACTCTTCCTCGCTTCTAACATATCTTACACCTGCGTGATATGTTCCTGTACAAATTAGAACCAAAAAATCTTCTTGTATTATATATATGTGCAACCCAACATGTACAATAAAGGGCAGGGTTCCAAAACTTAGTAGCTATTCCAAAGAAACGAACTTCAACTATCATCTCCGGTTATGATGTCTATCTCTGATACGGTTGGTCCTGGCGGCTAACCGCGCTGTGAAACCAACGGTCTGTGGCCGCAGAGATCTCTGCCGCACCATGTCACAAAATTCAGGGTCATTCGACCGACCCTCGTACCTGATCCACTGTATCATTCTGTGGTAGGTTGGGAAGAACCGCATCTGAACCGATGAGTATGCGAAGTAGGGGATCAGGGCTGAGATTGGAACGCATAATGTGATGAGCCAGAAGGATGGGGCCGGGGCAAGAGCTTCGACGAAGACCTTGTATGCGGTGGTGGAGATGGAGGGTGACATGGCTCCATAGGCCAAGAGGAAAAGATACCATAATGCAATTGAACCCCAGATGAAGAGGTGCTGTATCAAAGTGAAGTAGCTGATGGAAAGAGCCATTTGTAAGTTCACAACCCAGACTGTGCACGTGTACATTGTTGCTCCGAGAATGTCCCGCCCAGCTGTTTTGCCCTCGTCGTTGAAGGCCTGGTGCCCCATAGATTTCGTGCAGAGGAAGAAAATGATCACGGCAGTTGCGAACCCGTTCAGCATCCATCCCAATATTCTCCGCCAGCTGAACAAAACGTTTTGGACGCCTTCTTGGTATAATAGAGGAAACTGCCACACAAAATCAAAAAATTAGCAAAGTGAGGATTGAATATTTAAAACTAACGTATGCTAATCTCACTCCGGTGAACTTTACCTTCATGCAAAACCGCGCAGATACATCCTGGTCGAAAACTCCCATTGCGACCACCGGAAGTGATGAGAAGAACATGTTATAGAGTGACAAGAACCAGTCGTTGTATGCAGGCTGTCCGGAGAAGGACGCGTGTGCCTCGTATAAGAAGACAGTGAAACCAAATGCGATGTTCTTGTAGAAGAAGTAGCAAATCTGCAAAGGAGAAAGGTGTCAATTTTGTCACAATGTCGAGAGTCAGGGTTTCAAGTTTGTATCAAAGAATATGAGAATGAGATGCATTACCATTGACGCGATCCTTCTGTAGCACCAATGCCCGTGTACAAGAAGCAGACGCTCCAAATATCTAAATTGCGCAATGGAAATATCACTTGACATGACGGCCTGAAATGGGGAAAGAGCACGAAAATTTATGAGAATAAAAGATTGGAAAAAATACAGGGAAACAAAAAGAATGTGTGGAGCTTAGATTACCTGCATTCCTTCAACACCACTGATTCCGATCCCAATGTCTGCTTCTTGGAGCATTCCCACATCATTGGCTCCGTCGCCAATAGCTAGTGTGGTCTTCTTGGTTCCAGATTTCACGAGTCTCGTGACCTGTTTCATTTCACCAATTAAAACTAATTAATTCTTTGAAGATTTTAAAAAGAACCAGAAAAAGCAGTAAGATTGTGACTTTTACATACCAGTGCCTTCTGTTTTGGTGAAGAACGGCAGCAAATAACAGAAGCACAGCCGGTAGCAAGATCTAGAAACATATGCTTTAAATCATCCTCCAGAGCATAGGCAAGTGATTTTCCATCGATGATCAATGCAAATGCCTCAGAGTTCCCGCTTGTGAGCTGCTCCTTTCCCCTAGTTATCTGATGAAGCACACTTCCTTTTGATGCCTAAAGAAAAATCAGCAACATCCTATCAGCATCCTATCAACTTTGACTTCACATAATTTAAGATAAGCTACAGAATAATGTGTAGGTAGTTTTACCATGGCAATGGCATCCTTTTCTCCTGTCTTTTCCAAGGCTCGAATCTCAGGAGACTCCAAATTGATTACAATTTGCTTCATGCCTTGCCTAAGCAAGCTGCATGCAAACCTGCAGTTTAATAGTTTCAGTTAGAGACCTGTATCAGTGGAAAAATATGCTTCAGCTCAGCTCAGATAGTCGATAACAAGAAATCATACCCGATATTGATGGCAGTCTCCATCTTGTCTCCGGTCAAAACCCAAATTTTAATCCCTGCTTGAGCAAGCTTGTCGATACAATCAGGAACCTAACCAAGAAAGACAGAACATCAGTTCAAAATCCAATATCAATAATCTTCCATGTCATCCATCAGTATTTAAGTAAATACCCCATTTTGAAGTTTGTCCTCAACAGCAGTAGCACCAAGAAGAATCAGATCTCTCTCAATCTTTTCTGTTAATTCATCAATCAATGCTTCGCGATCTGCACTAACTGAATTTTTAGCCGTGATAAATTTTGCATTGAACTCTTTATATTCATCTTCCTCAAGTTCGCGGTAGGCAAGTATCAAGGTCCTCAGCCCTGCATCAGCATATTCATTTAGATGGTCCATGGTCTCTTCTTCAAACTCTGTGGCATTTTTGGCAAGCCTCTCAAACATGACACTGGACAGAGAATGAGCTACATTTGTTAGAAAATCATTTTTAACTAGCAATAACAAATTAAGGACAGATTCAGGTTTTAAGGCAGTTAACACATACTTGTCGGCACCTTTACAAAGTAATAGTACTTTTCCTTCCTCATCTCTTACAATCACAGACATTCGCTTCCTCGTGCTGTTAAACTCCAAAACATTTAGAAGACTATAAGTCCTGCAAAATAGACATTACTTAATGAGTATACTTTGACAGTATTTGAGAGTACTATAAGAAAGCAGCAATAAATACTAACCTCTCAACTTTCTTGCCCGAAGCTGGATCCAACTCTCGCAGAGATATGGTGGTTTGTGTCCTTTTGTAGAATTCAAAACCAAGTTCTCTTGCTGCAATCACAAATGCTGCTTCATCAGGGGATTCAGCCTCATACAAAATCTTCCCGGTAACTTCATCAACTTCGGGAATGGCTGTATGACAGATTGCTAACAAACTAAAAAACTTCTGGATAATTTTTGCATTAGGCTCATTCACCCAGTTTCCATTCATGACTCTTTCATCTTTGAAATTGAAGCCTTTGATAGGTGCCTTTGTATCATCAGAATCCTTGACTTGGGACTCTCCTTTCACATTTTGATGAACCAATGGTGAACCATTTCGCCTTTCCATGGCCCTCTCAACCTCGGTATAGCCACGGCCATAAGCTGTCCCAGCCACAGAACACTTGATGAACTCCATCGAATTGCATGTCAAGGTTCCAGTCTTATCTGACAGAATTGTGTCCACCTGGCCAAGCTCCTCATTCAAGTTTGAGGTACGGGCATGAGCCGGTTTGTCAGCCTCCTCATAGTACATGTGAATATCTTGATTGATAAAGATGCTCTGAAGAACTTTGACAATTTCTATTGACACATACAAGGAGATGGGGATAAAGTAGCTATATAACATTAAAGCAGTCAAAAAGTGGTAAACTGCCGCATAGGGAGCTCTTTTAGCATCAAAGAAAATTGTAGAATCGTCTGGTCGAAGATACCACCTTTTCATTTTCCCATTGTTTATGTCATCTTTGGTTGTGATCCCAAAGAAAATAGAACCAACCATTGCCATGGTAAACAAAACACAGAACAAGAAGTAGATAATTTTATCCATCTTCTTCTCAACTCTGCTTCTTTTCGAAGGGGGATCCGTTGAATTTTGAATGACCTTTGTGTCAAGACCAGTGAAGATAACAACTCCATATATGTAGTCTGTATTTCTGAGCTTAGAGTCTCTGAGGAGAAGCTGTTGGGGAGAAAGGGGAAACTGTTCCCTCTCAAACCCCATAGTTCCAACAAATGAGTACAAATTTGCATTCGGATCTTCACATTTAATAACGGAGTTAAAATCAGAGAAGCTAGAGTCGTCCTGTAACGACGAAGTTACCTCCAATGCTTGTTTTAACTTCAAATTTGTCTCCCCATCAAGATTCATGGTCTCAACATAACAGATTGCATCCTCATAACTGGATGAAAGCAAGAGAAGATCTGTTGGAAAGAATTCATCTTTTTCAACTCTCACTATGTCCCCTACTCTCAAATTCTTCCAAACCGTATAATCAAAAGAACCATTACCCATATGTACTTTAACCTTCCTATTATTCACCTCAATATCCTGAAAAGAAAAAAATATAAACCAATTATAAGATTCATATAGCACTAGATGACAATTTCCCAGAAACAAAAAATGATAAAGCTAAAAATTTTCATTTCAATATATCATTATCCAATCTTCTGCAAATGTTTCATTTCATAATGATAGTAAAATTCAGCATTAAATGAGCATACTGGATAAAGATTATGAAGGGGAAATAAAAATCAAAGCAAACAAAATACAAAGGCCAAAATGAGGAAGTAAACTAGTACCTGCTGTTTTCGACGCCAGTCTTCAATGCCCTCTTTCACCATCGTCGCGGCGATGATGATGATAAGAGGGACGATGGCACTGACAGCTGTGTAGGGAGCCAGAGGACTGAAGGCCAAAACTCCAACGACTAAGAAATAGAAGTTAGCTACCCTTCTGAACTGCTCAAACAAAGATTTTGGCAGGAAAGTTGCAAATGTATATTTTGTAGTCCTAACATAATTGTCTCCATAACTGCGAATCTGAGCATCAAAGCAATCTGGGTCATTGCAGTAAACTACTCTGGAAAATCCTGGCCCTCCAATTTGTGAATGTTCATCTCTCAAAGAAGATTTACCACAAGAGAAAGAATAGATCTTGCTGAAACGAACCCTTCTCTTTCTGCCACCCCCACCCCTCATTATTTTCTCTATCACTCTGTGTCTCTATCTCTCACTAAGCTCTAGCTAACCCCAAATGTCAAAACCAACAAAAACCCACCTACAAGCTTTGTGATTTAAAACTCCTACCTTCACTAATTAATGCAACTTTTCAAAGAAGAGAAGCAGAAGAAGCCCCACAATTTTGAAATAAGGCCTAGTGAAAACAACAGGCACCAACTATTGAAGCAGCTCCTTGAAAAGCAAATTGCTTTACTGATGAACAAAGCTCTGTTGTTAGAGGACAACAAAAACCCAGTTCTACAAGCCCCCAAAAATTCAAAAAAATTAAACAGAGAGACCTAAGAGAGGGGGGGAAAATCCCAGTTTTTAATAACAGAGCCCCAGGGAAAGCCAAGAAATAAATATAGGTTCTCAGCCAAAAGCTCAGAACCCCAGTAAAATAAAAATGAATAAATTTGGTATCAGACAGAGAAAGAATAAATAAAAGGAAAGAATTTAAGAAGGAAAAGCAAAAAGCTTTGGAAAGGCAATAAACCAGGAAGGCTTAATTCCAACAGATAAGGAGAAAATGACCCACAAATCCAAAACCAAGAATATGATTGAAGAAGGGAGTGTTAGGAAGATGAAAAGGTGAAAGCTTTATATGAATAAATATTCGGGCGTTTGAATCTTCTTCTCTAAAGGGTTTGAACGAAGACTTGGCTTGGATCTCGTATTATGTTTTGACTTATGTTAAGGACGCGCGTTTGGGGTTGCAAATTGATTTCCAAATTCAGCAGCTTTCCCAGAAAACAAAAAACCAGGAAAGGGAATGGTGTGGAAATAGATGTTTTCGAATTCGGAAGAGAAGAGGGGTGATTTATTGACAAGGTCTAGAAGATTGATTGGGTTAATGGGTTCTCTTTTTCTTTCTAGGAAAATTTAGTTTCCGGGGAATGTTTCAAGAATTGAGCTCGTCAATGGTGACTGTTAATGGTTCTGTCTCTCTGTGGGGAATGGTCTTCCTTCTTGTACATTGTGCCTCTCTCTCAGAAACTTCATAAGAAGAGTCCCAAAAATAATTTTCATTAATATTTCTGATGTAATGATTAATCAGCACGTAATTAAACCAGTAAATCGTGAAGAGAGAGTGGCAACAAAGGAAGACAAAATGGAAGGTTTCTCTGTCCAGCAAAAAAATAACTTCGCTGGCCAGAAATTCCCCACACGATCAGATTGGAAGCTGCAAATTAAGTGAATTAAGCAATTCACTGGAAAATTAGGCATGTTTTTTTTTCAAGCAATTTTTTTTTTGTTTGTCAAATCTTTTTAAAATTGAATCGGAAAAATAAAAATAGAAGAAAAGGAAAAATATACGATTTAAAATTCTGAGACATAAATTAGGGACAAATGTGCGAAGTTCAGGCCGGGCATGGGAGCAAGTCGCCAACGCGTTGGGCGGGTCAAACACTCTCACAGCCGAACACAAACATCACATGGACTTTTGCTTCTCTCTTTCTTTTCTTTTTTCTTTTGTGTTTGGTATTTTTAAAGTCTTTGGCATTTTGTCTGGTTCAACGACCAAAAATATAAGTTTTTGTTCCAAGGGTCACTACTAACATATGCTATTTTATCTTGCCGACGGAAAGAGATAAATTTATACGAAATAGAAATATTATTGTGACAGCATTGAACAATTGTGAATCATTCATTGTAGTCAAATTTATTTTCCTTTTTTTGTTGTTTTGTGAAGATTTGTTAATGATAATGCTTCGATTTTTTTTTTTTTGGTATCATTGTATTTTGGGAAGTAATTGCTATGTAGTATAGACCGCATCGGAATGTTTTGATTAGTAATTTTTCACTCAATAATTTTTGTAGCAAATGTACATTTATGACCTTAAATTATTGATAAAACTCGTTTTGAGGGTATTTAGTGATGGTTGGTGAAGCGGTAAATTACTCTATCATGCTTTAAGTTATGCATGTTAATCATAACTTAATACTTGGAAAATGATGAAAACGTGTGTATCCTTTTCCCTATATATGTCTAATTGGAAGAGAAATTCACGAAATCTTAGAAAGTGTTTTGGTAAATCAAGAGGGAAGATTAGGTAAAAACCAAACCTAATTGTAAGAAATCTAGAATGGTGAATAAAAATGGAAAATAATCAAGTATTGGATGCACCATGCCACGAACTTAGACCTGATTGAACAAATTTGGGACATGGCATGTCAATTAAGAAGAATTTGAGAAAGATACCATGGATTTGCATGTTGTTATGTTGGCTTGTTTATCAAGGCATAGGCTTAATTGCCCATTAACGAGGATTATTTTTCGACAATGATATTGTGAGAATGAGATTATATGTTAATTATTTTGTTATTACGAGCTGATTTTGGCAGTTCACAAATTATTTGATACTCTCCCGTTTCTAAGTTTCAATGGTTTTTTTTATGCATCAAACTTCAAAACTTACCCCTTTTTTTTAAATTTAATATGTTTTATTTTTATTTCTTTTGTTTATGTAAAACGTTTGGGAAATTTTTTTTTTTCTCGATAAAGCCTATTGTCCCTCTACACAGTACAAAAAATGGGCTATATACGACGGGCAAAAACTGTCGCATCAACTTCAAATTGCGTCGTAAAAGAGCTTTTGCAACGGTCTTGCGACGGATAAAAAACTGTCGCAGAAAAGTGGGGTAGCAAAAAGTTCTGTACCTTTAGCGACGGATTATAACCGTCGCAAATGATAAACACTACACATAACTCGGTACTTTTTGACAAAATTTTTCTAAATGTCCATTGGTGATTATAAAAGAATGTCTAATCGTATATAGAAAATAAGAGAGTGGGGTTTATTGTATATAGAAAATAGGAGAACAGGGTATATCAACGAAAAAAAAGTTCAAACAAATTATATAAACCAAAAAAATTATAATAAATTAAAAAAAAGATAAGTTTGGAAATTTGATGCATAAATAAATAAAAACGTTAAAAAAAACAAAAAGTGCAGCTAGTAATTTGTAGAGTGCCGGAAATTAGCTATCTAAAATTATCTGTCAAATTATCTATCGAGACGTAGCTTAGTTGGATTGATTATTTTCGATTTGTCAAATGGAGCCGCATTGATGAGAATAGATTATGGTTGAACCACTAGTATTATAGCCTTTGGACCTACGTACGTATTGTCCAAGTCCAACAATGATACTGAGGCTGATAATTTGATGCCTAATTATGATTATGAAAGATTTACTATGTAACCTAATTCAAACTCCTCAATCTCCTTTAATTTTCTAAAGATAAATTTAGAAAATAAAAATAAAAACTGAGAAATAAACATTGAATTTTGTGAGAAAATATATATAAAGGAGGTGCTGCCTGAGATTATATACTTGGCCTGATCACTCTCACGATACTCGACAATTACTTTATTTAATTTCTTGATTAATATTCCTAATCCCACATTATCTTTATAAACACGTGTCTTAATGAATGAGCCCGTCGGCTTGGAATAATATTTACCTACCAAAACCAGACGACGGTAGGAGCCGACGCAGCAGGCTAGGTGTCAGGCTGATCTGAATAAATATGGAAGAAGATGAATGAAATGAGAAACTGGCGAAGAAGCCGTCAGCCCCGCGAAACAAACAAACAGATATCAGTTTTATTTTGTTGGTCACTGCTCACTCCTCAGCCGTCACCAGCCGTGAGATAAATTAACCTCCTTATTTAGTATTACAATCTAATAATAATTTCCTTTCTATATAATATAGCAAAATTTTAATTTAATTCTTATAAAAAAATAAAATAAATAGTCAGTACATATAATGCAATGCTCTTCTCTATATAATTATATAAAATAAAAAACAAATCAAAACTTGCTGTCATCAAGTTACATTGTAACAAATGAATAGCAAGTTGTCATGGTTGTCATACAATATCATCAAACTTTTGTTATTAAGCTACGTGGTGCGTGTGCATGTATATAATGTAATATAATATCTTATAGCTACAATCGTCCTAAATCGATAGAGGCCCCTCTGCGAACTAAAAATGTGGCCTTAAATATTTTTTTTTCTGCATCAATAGAAGAAAAGTGAACTTAGGGTTCTTACCTTTTACCTTTTAGGATTTGTGTTTTCGTTACTGGACGAGGAAAAGATGAAAAAAAAGTTTTTAGAAGATGTGTCGTACAACAAGAAGGAAATAAATTCGCGGAAAAAAAAGCCCAAAGAAATTCGCAGCTGGAAAAAAGGGGAGAAAAAAAAAGGCCTAACTGTGATTCGAACATGAGTGTTGATACGCAAAATTTAAAAGTCTTTATCATTATCCCTGGGGCTTCTATTTGATACATGTGAGATTTTTTTTATTTATTACTTAAATAATATATAATAAAAAAAAATTAAGGCCCCCGAAAATTGGAGGCCCTGTACGGCCACACGACTCGCACGGATCAGGGCCGCCCTTAGCTATAGCCACTTGGCCAGTAGGGCCCACGATCAATATGCGTATGCCACCTAGGCATAGGCCACATCTTACGGACTAGAATGTACTTCAGTTTTCCTGAAATTGAATACTCAAATGAATAATTTATGTAATATTAGCTAATAGCCTTATAGCACAACTTACTAATTTGTTGTATACATAAATAAGGGGAAATTGTGAATTTTTGGAGATAGTATGATGTCTTGTCCAAGTAAAACAGAAATTTGTTGCAATTTAAATGTTTTATATTGTATATATTGTATGATTATTTTTTATTTCTTACAAAAATGTGTATTTTTATTAGGTATATTTTCTAAATCAATGAAACTACTTAATATCGTTGAAATTTAATCATAAAAATTTTCTACATTAATATTTAGCCCTCCTCGTTATTCATTCATGAGTTTGTGCTTGATGCCACACTTTGAGAAAATGACATATATTTGCATCGGAAATCCGGAATTGTCATTTCCAAATAGTAATATAATAGTAAACTACCATAAATTATTTTGATTTTAATTAAGTACTTAATAATTTATATTTTACGAGTATTGAATATCAGATTTGAATATATTAAATTTTATTACAAAAATTCCAATAAGATTGTTTTCAACATCCCCAATAAAGTTGGGCTTATGGCATGTAACACCTATCGAATTGCTCACGCAACGAATATCTCTCTACGATAGAAATTAATACTTGTGGAACCCAAAATCACTCAAAATTTGTGGAGCTGACACGTGGCCCATAATTCCAAAATGACTAAATTGCCCTTGGCAATAATACAATTGACTTGTAGACACCCACACATTAAATAATCTATTTAACAGCTAAATTCGTTATTTAATCGGGTTAAAAATCTCCGTAGTATTAATATTCTCCCTGAAAGTTAATTGCCGTTATTCTTAATAACGGACAATTAAATATTGATATTAAATCACAATAATTATCATTATTATCATAATGAGCCATTATTACAATTATTAAATAATATATTTTATTATTTATTAATTACAAATTAAACCGACCAATCAGAACGTTCCGAGATTCCCAAGATTTTCCTATAAATAGCGGAGCTCATTTCACCTTTCCAGGTAATTCTGTTCAACGCTACTTAAGCTCTTGAGATTTGTCTTTCGAAGCTCACTTAAGCATTGGAGTGTTCTTTGTCGAACAACCCCCCCGGTCTCGATCATTGAACGAACGATAGCTTACTGTTTGCTTGTTTGTAGGGATCCTTGAGTCTTTTGAGTTTAAAGCACGAATTTTGCTTCAACAATTGATGCTTTCATTGAGAGACTGAAGATATTCAAGAAGAAGCTCTCACGATTGTTCATCGTTCATCCTACTTCATTCATCGTTCTTAACGTTGATTCGAAGATCTTGAACGTGTTCATCGTTCGACAAATTTCCATTCAAGATTTGCTGATCAAGCATGAACAGGGTTCGACGATCCGTTCGTTCAGTTGGAGAACGTGTTTCTGCCTCAACTGCCCAGACGTGGAATGAAGCACGCATTGAGACTCCAGAGGAACGCCCAACTCGACCACGTCGAGTGTCCATAGAAGCGCCCATAAAGACGCAAGGAAGGATACCGACCTTCAGCTTCGGAGCGTTTCCTTCTCCAACAATCCAGGTGTCCGCGCTAGGGGAAGGAACTTCAACCTTGCAGCAAGCAGGCGGGTGGTTGATGGGAGGAACATCAAGGCAAGGTCAGCCCACAACAAGCATGGATTTGCGGGACTTCTTGGATGGGCGCCACGACGTCTCAAGAAGGAGTCACCACCAACCTCCCCATGACAACTTGGCGCAGCAAGTTGAAAGGTTGACCAGCCAAGTTCAATTCCAATCAGAGCTCTTGCAGTAACTCCTGGAAAAAAGACCAGCCAGAGAACCAGAGAGACATCCCACTTCACATGGAGGGCAAGAGAGTGTTCCAAGACGTTTGGGGAAGGAAAAGGTCTGATGCCAAAAAATATCACAAGACACTTCACTAAGCGACTCTGGTGAAGAAAGTCACACTCGCCGAGAAAAGAGCCCACAACGCCCAAGGCCATCGGTACATGAGCGGCTCGGAAGTAGGATCGGGGCAACTTCACAGATGGAGCGCTGACATGGGAGCAGGGGGCAGCACCAGACTCCGCATAAAACTCCAAGACAATCTGCCTATGGTAGTGATGGGGAGGATGAAGCTTACTCCCCTGCGCGACCCTAGAGGTCAAGGATAGAGGCTTGAGGAGGTTCCCGACAATCGGCTCACAATGACTCTCCACTTCAACGAGGAGCATTGCAAGCTAACGATATCCAAAGGATGTTGGATGGGCACCTTCGTGTTCAACGAGATAGCGATCTAGAGGACGATCTACGTCGCCAGATTCAGCTATCCACGCCTTTCGTAAGGGATATTGAGGAGGAACCGTTCTCTCAAAGGTTCGCAACGCCGAACTTCACTCCATTCAAAGGAGCTTCCGACCCAGTAAAACACATCGATTACTACCGTGGAGTCATGGCCCCCCACAGACATAACAATGGACTCATGTACAAAGTTTTTCAAGCTTCTCTTCAAGGCCAAGCCATGCCATGGTTCAATCATCTCCCCCGGAGGTCGATTGCGTCTTTTGAATAGTTGGCTCTGGCATTTGTGAAGGAGTACGCACAACTTTGGACAATCGAGGTGAAGGATGACCATCTTTTCTCTGTCCGAAAGAGAGCAAAAGTGACTCTGCGACAATACATATAGAGATTTTGTGAGGAGAAGTCTCGAATTGTCGGTGTAGCGACCTTGTTGCAGTAATGGTGTTTAAACAAAGACTCCCTTGGGACAACCAGCTTTACTAAGACATCGTCATAAGCAATGCACGAAGTCTCACCAAGATGCTCTCATTAGCAGAGCGATATGCAAGCTGGGAGGATGAGAAAAACGCCACACATGCACAGGACTATGCTGGGGCTAGTGAGAAGGCCACAAATAAGGATGAAACCCAGGGAAATTTTGCGACTGGAAAGTCCAATAAGCGCAAGGCGGGTCAACCTTCGCAAACTCCGGCTATGGGAAAATCAAATTTGCAGCTATCTTTGCCAGTCCATCAGATTCACAATAAAATTAAGAACAAACCATGGTTCAAGAAGCTGGAGCCAATCAAAAGTGATCAAGAGAAGGCCGATAAATCGAAGTGGTGTGCCTACCATGAGTGCTACGGGCATACCATCAGAAAATGCATATCTTTCAAGAGATATCTCCGGAATCTCATCAAAGAAGGACATTGCACTGAGTACGTTAAAGGGAAGGCTGTGGATCGGCCCGCTGACAAAGGACTGAAGGAACCTGCAGCAAAGATGATTTGCATCAACACCATCATAGCAGAATCGGAGTTTCTAGGAACCAACTCCAAGCAGAAGAAAAAAAAAATCTGAGATGCACTGGCCATCTCTCAAGTCTCCCATGTTTCCACCCCCGGGGTGGCCAAAGACCTTGTCGTTGGTTTCTCTTTGAAAGACAAGGTAGGACTTGATTAGCCGCATGATGATGCTTTAGTCGTGTCAATCCAGATCGGACATGCTCAAGTTGATCGGATTCACGTTGATGAAATAAGCACAGCAAATATCCTCAGCCTGGATGCAGTGCGTAAGATGGGGTTAGAAAGCCTCACAACAAAAAGGGCTGTTTCACTCTGAGGTTTCAATGGGTCAACCAGCATGACCGTAGGCACTCTTTAGCTGGATGTACATTCAGATCCCATTGTCATGTCCCAGACTTTTTACATCATGGACGAGTACTCTCCGTATAATGGAATTTTGGGAAGGCCATGGCTTCACAAAATCTTCGTAACCATGTCAAGCCTTTACCAGAAGATTCGATTCCCTATCCCCGGAGGTGGAATCGGAGAGATCAAAGGCGATCAGGCGATGGCTCAGCGGTGTCTCACAGAAGGGTTGAAGGAGGTCAAGGAGGTTGAGTTTGTTCCCCATGTGGGATCATATATTTGGGGCAAGCTTTCTTCTTTGTCTCCCAAATAGCAACTAATCACGAGTCAAGATCCTGACATTCATGAGGAACCACCAACTCCGAAAGGATGGCAACCGGAGGATGACGTCACCCTCATTCAACTTGACCCTCAATATCCTGAGCGACAAGCCCGCATTGTGCTCGGTTGAGTGACACAGAAAAAGAAGAACTCATAGCTTTCCTGTGTGAGGAGAAAGAAGTTTTTGCTTGGCCTCCGTCTGACATGTCGGGGATTGATCTTACCATCGCTTGCCATAAGCCGCACGTTAATCCCAACCACAAGCTGGTTAAGCAAAAAAGACGCAATTTTCCCCCGAGAAAATTGATATCATCCAAGAGGAGATTTCCAAGTTACTCGTTACTGGATCCATTGAAGAAGTTTCGCACTCTGAATGGCTAGCAAATTTCGTACTTGTCAAGAAGAAGGAAGCAGGACGATGGAGAGTTTGTGTTGATTACATTGATCTTAATCTTGCGTGCCCAAAGGACAACTATCCCCTGCCCAAAATCGATCTCTTAGTGGACTCTACTGCAGGAAATGAGCTCCTAAGCTTCCTAGACGCATACTCGGGTTATAATCAGATTTTCATGCATGAAAAGGACAAGGACAAAACTTCCCTCGTCTTCGACCGAGGTGTGTACTGTTACAAGGTCATGTCGTTTGGTCTCAAGAATACGGGTGAAACGTACTAGAGACTGGTCAATCGAATATTCAAAGATCTCATCGGCAAAACCATGGAGGTCTATGTGGATGACATCATGGTCAAAGGAGAAGAACGAGGGGATCATATCACCAACTTGCAAGAGACCTTCAACTTGCTAAAGAAGTACAAAATGAAGCTCAACCCTCGAAAATGTACTTTCGGGGTATCAGCAAGGAAGTTCTTGGGTTACCTTGTGACTCAGCGTGGGATCAAAGAAAATCCAAAGGAAATCAAGGCAATTCTCGAAATGAAGTCCCCATCAAGTCTGAAAGAGATTCAAAGTCTCACAAGACGAGCAGCAGCATTGAACAGGTTCCTGTCCAAGTCAACTGACCAGTGCTAACACGACCCATCCCAATCCCCCCGGGATTAAAGTGGGATGTGTCATGCTCCCGTCTGACACGAAGTGTTAGACAAGGGATAATATGTACCTCAGCCCATACGGGGCTCCCAGAGAGCGTTAGGATCAGTGAAGGAGTGCGATGTCTCAGACTCTATTGCAGCCTGCATCCGTGATCAACCTGAAGGACACTAAAATCATTTAAAAGCTGTGAGTGGACGAAAATCAATAAGTTCATAAAAACACATTTCATAAAGACATTTATACCCTTCACTAAAAAGTATGCATGCATCGAAAATCAGTAATTCAAAATATTTACTCAAATAAGCCATTAGGGCCTTAGCCCAAAACCGTAACTCAAAACCAAGTGTGGGAACTCAGCTCAAAACTGCATAATACCAAAATCTGTAAATCCAAAACCAAGCGGGCCACTGCCCAAATGCATAACCACAAATCCACAAATAACGAAATACCATTTCATGAATCCAATAATCCATATTTACCACATAACCATCCTCGGCATCCCAAATGCCTAGCGTCCCAGGCGCGCGATTGACGTCCCATACGTCCTATCTCACGGTAATAAGCAATGCGTGCTACCTAGGGTCTCTCCGGGTCAATATCTCTGATATCCCAGATGTCTGACGTCCCAGACGTCTAATCATAGCATTCCTGCTCATAAGTCACTATACGGTCCGGTAGTTCCGTATAAAGACGCCTCGCAGGTAATGCAACGTGACTTCCCCAGTGTCCTAGACACCTAGAGGAGACCATCACATATCGTCGTATCAAGATGGTATATGGAAAATAGTTTTACAAAGTAATTTCAAAACATCTCAATGGGCCCTACTCGAAATTCTCATAAAAAAAACATAATCCATTTAGGGTCCCCGATCCGAAATCACGTTTATGAAACATATGGTCCCAGACACAAAATCACATTTTTAAAACTCAACTGAATCTCATGCCCGATTTTGTAAACCACTGGGCCCCGGCCCGATCACATAACCAAAAAGGGTCTCAGCCCGATTTCGGAAACCAACTAGGGTGGTCGGGCACTGTTCATCATCACTGAGCTTCAGCAGACCTGTCCGGCCAGTTTGGTTCGGTCCGGCTGGTCCAACTGGACTGGCGTGGCCGGTTCGGGCCAATTCTGACCCCTTCCTCAATCCTTTTTCATCCCAAATTTCTCTTAATCCATCATCTAAGCATTCCTAACCTATTTGTGAGTTCAAAACTTGAAAACCAAAACTAAAAACCTTACCTTTCGATTTTTCTCCTTGAACTGGCTAACCCCACCGTCGGTTTTCCATGCCTCCAGCCACCATTCTTAGTCTATTTGTTTTCTAGCAACTCCCCAACACATTCCCATCAATAAAGCCATTTAGAAAACACTTAAAACTCAACTTATAAATTTGAAACTCAAAGCTCACCTTCCATGGCAACGCAGACCACCATCCACGACGGTGCAAACTGTGGCCACCATTCTCGTCATCTCACCTCCCTCTCACTTTTTCATTCACAGCCCAAGTCCAGAAAATGAAGATCAAAGGGCCATGGGAATGGGTTTTGCACGGGTTTGGTTTTGGGAGCAAAGAAAATCGATCCTAATGGTGGAATGAAAATATCCATCATGTGAGGGAATGGGCCAATCAGATGGGTGACACTTGTCACTCATCTGGTGGTTCCTTCGAGAAGGTTCCCAATCAACATCTGCCACATGTCCCTGATTCTCGATTTTCGTGCAATAGTACCGTTTTCTATTTTAGACCCATAACTTCTCTGTCGAACCTCCGATTTTGACATGTCGCCTGTCTACGGACTCATGACTTCCCGATCTACGTCACGGTCATCGGTCCTCGTGTGGTTGACTCCCCGAGTCAAAAGTCAACATTTTACCCACAATTAGGGGCAAAACGGTCATTTTACACCATCCATCCGATTTTGCTCAACTAATCACCGATTAATCTCACTAATCTTTCATTAGTCTCAAATCAAATCCCGGAATTCGGAACGGGTCATTACAGGTGCCGAACTTTCTTCCAAGTGGTAAAGAAGGCATCCAAAGATAAGTGGGATGAAGGTGGTGAGAAAGCGTTTCAAGATCTCAAGGCCTACTTGACGTCTCCACCGCTACTATCAAAAGCCAAAGATAACGAGGGCTTGTTCCTATATCTGGGGGTCTCTGATGTTGCTATAAGCTCTGCACTTATCCGAGAAGAGAATGGGATTCAACTGTCTGTATTCTACACATCCAAAGCCCTCCTCCATGCTGAGACACGATATCTGAAGTTCGAAAAGCTAATTCTGGCGTTACTGGTTACCACAAAGAAGTTGAGGCCTTACTTTCAAGCTCATCGGGTAATCGTCATGACAGAATATCCACTCCGTTCGTTACTTCATGCACCCGATACATCGACACGAGTAATGAAATGGGCCATAGAGTTGAGTCAGCATGATTTTCTTTATCGTCCAAGAACAGTTGTCAAAGGCCAAGCCTTAGCGAATTTTTTTATGGAGTTCACACCAGCATCACTGGAAGGAAGCAATGGCAATAAGCTTGGCAAAGCCTCCAGGGCCTCTGACACTTCCTTGTCACAAGATCATGGCGACAGTTCCTCTTCTCTGTAACCCTCAACTTCCATTCTTCTATGGAAGCTCTTTGTTGACGGTTCCTCGAACCAGAAGGAGGCAGGAGCGGGGATTGTCCTTATCACTCATGATGGCCCAATAATGGAGCAAGCAGTGCAGTTTGGATTCAAAGCCTCAAATAATGAAGCGGAGTATGAATCTTTGATTTGTGGGCTCGCACTTGCCAAAGAGTTGGGCGTCAAAAAATTCGCTATTCATTCGGATTCACAACTGATCACTAACCAATCGATCGGTGAATATGCTGCGCGTGATGCAAGGATGCTTAGATATAACAACAAGGTTCAGAAAATGCTTGCTTTTTTCTCGATTTTCACTTTTCATCAACTTCTACGAGCTGAAAATCCACAAGCAGATGCGTTGGCAAATCTAGCGTCATCACTTAACTACCGATTCAAGCACTCAATCCCGATTGAGTATCTTGAGCATGGTACATTGCTTGATGAATGATTAGAAGCCTGCAAAGTCCAGATAAAGGCTGCACGATACTATGTTGAAAAGGGCCGACTCTTTCGAAAGAGCTTCACGAGGCCGAACTTTCTATGTTTGAGGTATCCGGAAACGTTGAAAGTCTAAGCTGAAATTCATGAAGGACATTGTGGGAATCATTCTAGTGGAAGGTCACTTGCTCAAAAGATGCTTAGTGCAGGATTTTACTGGCCAACTCTATGCCAGGACGCCTTGAGATATGCCCAGAAATGCGACAAATGCCAAAGGTTCAAAACTAACCAATTGGCCCCACCGGAAGAGCTGCATGCACAGACGAGCCCTTGGCCATTCATGCAATGGAGAATTGATATCGGTGGAACACTTCCAAGCACTCCGGTCCCAAGCAAAAAGTATCTTATCGTCGCCACTGATTACTTTACCAAATGGGTGGAAGCACAGGCTTTGGCTAACATCACCCTTCCACCCAAACTGATGTTCAAAAGTTCATCTGGAGCCAGATCATCTGCCGATTTGGACTTCCAAAGGTCATCCTAACTGACAATGGAACTCAGTTCACTGGCGCCATAATCAACGAATTCTTTGAGTCTTGGAAGATAAAGCACTTCACATCAACTGCTTACTACCCCTCAGGTAATGGCCAAGCTGAGGCAGCAAACAAGAAAATCCTTGATTGTATCAAGAAGTGGCTTGATGGTAAAAAAGGCTTATGGGAAGAAGAGCTGGATGGCACGTTATGGGCTTATCGCACAACTCCGATCATATAACATATAAATATAACATATAACCAATCCTGTTATGGTTTCTAATGCTACGCGCATGCTGCCCGGCGTCTCAAATCCCAAGTCTCCACAGGGTCCACCCAGGTCAATGTCCATAGATCAATGACCCTCCTTGAGGGTTATAATCCATAAGCCTTCCTGAGAGTAAGGTACCCAACGGGGGCGACTCCACTCAGTTAGCGCTCCGTGACTACTCCGGGGTCCACCTAGGCCATCCCTCCCCGGAGGAGACAATCCAAATAAAGGAAGGTATATGAATATATATAGATATATATATATATCAAAAAAATTCTTAAAACCTTTCAAGGGATTCATGCCCGGTCCCCATAAACCGTAATGAAACCAGAAATTCATTTAGGGTCCCCGACTAGAAATCATAAATGTAAACCAACTGGGTCTCGTGCCCGAACTCAAGACTCAACTGGGCATCGAGCCCGATATCTCAGGGTCAGTCAAGATTCCAATCGTAGTGATGCGTACAACCATCCGTCTAGGACCGCCTTCAATCCTAGTATGTCGCCGTGAACGTATAACCGACGCGACCACCTCTAGATTATGGTGCACCCATCACCGATCAATATCCTATTTCGTCAACACTCTGAAGTCGAGCCTCCAGTGGATGCTCGACAGCGAAATGTGCATTGTGACCTCTTCGGAAGGAACACATCCCAGTCCGGAGGCGAGCGTTGTGTCGTCCCTCACCGTACACAAAGCACTCGCCGCGACCACGACTCAGACCCGTAGGTCATCAATAGGCCCACATGCCCGAGACAAAACCAAATGGGTCTCAAGTCCGAGTTTATCCTTTTTAAACCCAAAACCATTTCATTTAAACCAACAAAGAAAGCACAAACGCGTATGAGCACGGTATAAATTCGAAACCTCGAAATACGTGAAAATACGCAAACTCACACAAATGCACTCATGACATCACAAAACATGTTCATAAAACCATATAAAACAGTTATGCATGCATCAATTTAGAAAACCAAAGTCCACTCATAGACCGTCCGAGTTGCCGCCTCGATACGCATGCCATATGGCTCTCTCGGGCCGATCACTATCACCGGGACCTCCAAACCTGTCCACATCGTAATAAAGGGTTACTAACTACTTAAATAACCCCTCACTAAAGACCCGTAATTTTCCCAAATTTTTAACTATTTTTAAACCCGATTCTAAACCTTCGGACATCCCGAAACATATCAAAACGATGTCTGATCAACACGAAACCAGTCCCAAAATGTTCATTACATCGAATAGATGATTTCACATGTTGGAAGCTTCCCTAAAAATGGCCTCATGTACCCCCACGCACGGCCTGAAGCCCCTGTGCGTGAAGCCCACGCGCCGGAATAGTGTCATCTTCAAGCTTCGGCCAGGCCGGTCCGATCCAGTTGGTTTGATCCGCCTGCAACCCGGTTCGCCTGGACTGGCGTGACTGGTCCATGGCCATATCTTCTTTGTTTTTCATCCTTTTTCATCCATTCCAACTCCTATAGCTTCCTAACAACATTTCCTACCTAACCATGTCCTCAAAACCTAGAAACCAAGCCTAAAACTCATTGGTTCTAAAACCCACTTTGAACCAAAACTTCCATTTCCAGATCAAGCTGGTCCTTTCTCCCCGCTGGTCGGCCGCTCGCTCTTGCCGTTCGGTGGCTGACCCTCTAGTGTAAATGTCTTCGTCAAGGCTGGGGGCTCATCCAGCCATGGGAAGTTGAGGGCGACCCCCGGATTGAAATACAGCACCCACTGTAAGCAATCATCTTCTACTTCGGCAAGCGCCACGTCAAGATGGTTTGCATACACCGGGTCGGCCATAAAATCCTCCAGGGTCTTTTGTCGGTCGGCAGACAGCAGGACTCGAAGCATGTCCACCTCCCCCTGCAACTCGTCCACGACCTTCTCCTGCTCATTTAGCTTCAAAGAGAAAGCGTGCACCGTCTCCTCCCTGTCCGCTATGCCCCTCTCGGCTGCCTCAGCCGGGGCGGTCTGCCGCTGGATTTCCTTTTCCAGCTCAGCCACACGCCTCCGAGCGGCATGGCCCTCTCGCTCCTGGGCCCGCAGCTATTCCTCCCGCTCTCGAGCCGCATTCTGCTCCGCCTCCAGCCTCTGCATGTGCCGAGCAGCCTTTTGCAGAGCCACATATGTCTGCCCAAAGCAATGCCGAAATGAAAACACTTGTCAAAAAACAAACCGACAAAAATGAACATACAAACAAACCAAAGCAAAAGGTCGTTCTTACGTGAGCTTGCTCGACCAGCACAGCGGAAAACCGACCCGGGTGAGAGCCAGTGCTGATCTCCTCAATCTCCGCCAACGTCACCTGCGAACCCAGCACAAAGGCATTGGACACTAGCGCCAATGTCTTGTGGACCTGGTGAGTGACTGGCACCCACCCATCCCCGCCCTTGGCGGAGTGCACGACTTCACTCGTCTCCAGCGGCTCGGCAAAGACGGAAGCGATGCCGGAGCCACTAACCGAAACCCGCTCCTTTATCGGCCGCGACATCTCCACCCTGGCCTCCTTGGCCTTCTCCCACGGCACCTCGGGGGCCTTCAGCCCGGCCTCCCTCTTCCGTCGGCGTTCGGCACTCTCGTTCTCTGACACACCTGCCGTCAGGGGAGACTGCCTCTGCCGAGCCTCCTTGAGCTTCATCCGGCGTTCACAGGCTTGCTCCAACCCCTCGACTACGGGCCACTTCATGCCGACCAGCGGACTCTTCACCTCGCCACCCTGCCTCGCTTCAGGCCTAGTCGGCCTCTGGAGACCGTCCGGTCGGCCACCCGTACTTGACCCTTAGGGGGGCTCCTCTAGACCGGCCCCCTTTGGCTTCAGGGCCACGGTCTTCTGCCTGCGTGCCGGCTGGGGGGTCACCTTCGGTTCTTTTCCCTTGCCGTTGGCCGCGGGAGCATGCTTCGCCACTACTTCACTCATTTTCTTTTGGGCGGCTTGCTCAACTTGAGGATGCACTGAAAATCAAACTGTTAGTCACTCGTCACTCACGCACCTCGCATCATCGTCACGACTGACAAATCCTATCGTCACAATCGTCACGGTAACCCGAGCCTATCCCGCTTGATAAGACTCGACTGGGTCCATCAATAGCAGTGTCTGTCACAACCTCGTGCAGACCAAACTCACAAACACTCTGCTATCAAGACTCCGATCCATGCAGTCAACTCACCTCAAGTACTAACCTTTCTACGCAACATCCACTACCAGTCGACATCCTGTACCAGTCAGCATCCTGTCGTGTGGCACGAAAACCACTTCGGAATCTCCTGCCAATCAACATCCTTACCGGATTCGACACACTAAAACATGGCATCACTACACCAACCAGAGTTACACATTCTTATTCCCAACTGTCGTAAGTGTAATCGTCCAGGGTCATTGTAAACCGGGTGACCCTGACCTCTGACCACACTGGTATTAATCCGTACATCCTCTATCCGACACGACACTACAGTCGAGCGGTCACGACTCTCAAGTCGTCATACGGTCTTTACCGATCTACTAGATCCTACTCACTAGTAACGCTACGGCTCTAAACTGTTGGATTCACACGAATACTGATCCTCCTCGGGATCAAACTTCGAAACACGTGGCATTCCATGCCAATCGAACCTCAACTAACGTATCACGTGCCAAACACCATCTAACTATGGTTCGATTCTACCAAATCCTCGTACTAATACCCTAACTACCAGGCTGATGACGGGCTGTTACGACTGTGAAGACATCACATCCTCGACCTGCGCATACTCCACGAGCAAAACATGCTCTGATACCAACTTGTCAGAACCGGTCCTAAATCCCCCGGGATTAACGTGGGAAAATTCCAACGAAGTGTCAGACCAGGGAAAATTCCAACTATAGCCCTCGCTAGGGCTATCAGAGGGCGTCAGGATCGTAGGAGAAGGGGAGTGATGTCTCATCTCTGTTACAGCCTGCATCTGCTATCAACCTGAAGGGCATTAAAACACGAAAACTGTGAGTGGACAAAAATAAACATTTCATTGAAAAAAAACATTTTCATATAAGATACTTTATGCCCTTCATTAAAATCATATGCATGCATTCAAACCATTTATAAAACATTCATAAAAACCATTGTTAAACATTTACAAAACCTTTCAAGGGTTCATGCCCGGGTCCTATAAACCTTAATGACCCACAAAAACCTTAAACGCGAACCTAAACCTCCGGACAGCCCGAACTATATCGAAACGATGTCCGATTGACACGAAACTAGTCCCAAAATGTTTATTGCATCGAATAGATGATTTCACATGTTGGGACCACCCCCAAAGGAGTGACCACGCGCCCCGCACGCGCCCCTAGAAGAGACTGCATGTGGGCCCCACGCGCCATTGTGCAGTCATCTTCTTCCATGCATCAGACCGGTCTGGCCGGTTCAACTGTGCAGTCCAGTCCAGCTGGACCGGCGTGACTGGTCCGGCCCTCTAGACCCCTCATTTTTCGTCCAATCTTCTCCTTTTCGATCCTAAACTTCCTATTTTCAAGTTTCCTATCCAAACAAATCCTTAAAACTAAGCAACAACACCTAAAACCCAAGGTACCAAATTGAACCTCACGGTTCAAGGTTCCCAAAACCTCCCATGGTGTCCTACAGCCCCTAACCATCCTCAAAATCAGTCTAACACGTTCCTACCAACCCATTTAATTCAATAAAAACAACCAAAATGACCCATAATGCAAAAATCGAAAATTATGGACATATGGGCCTAACCGGGTAATCGTCTCGGGTTCAAGGCCGCCGTCCACGGCGGAGTGGCCTCCAGCTGGCCACCATCGTCCACACATCCTCTCCTCACTCCCTGGCCTCTCAGTCATGATCAAGGGAAGGTTTGGATTGGTTTAAGAGGGAGGGTGAGATCAGGTTTGTTTGGAATGAAGGAGGAAAAGTGATCGATGAAGATGAAAGGTGAAATGCATGAAGGAAAATGAATGGCCAGTGGATGAGTGACACTTGTCACTCATCCATTGGGCCACTGACAAAACCCTGGGCCCCACCTAATTCCACTTTCCTCGAAAAATGTGCCATTATGAATAGTACTTCACAACTTCCGTGAACCGTAACTTCGCCGTCGAATGTCCGAATTCGACGTGCCACCTGTCTATGAATTCGTATCATCCCGATCTACAAAAAGGTCTTTGGCCCTCGGTCATCGGACTTCCTAGGTCAAAAGTAAACTTTTGGCCCAAAGTACCAAATTGCCCTCGAACTTCCGAACGTCATAACTTCCTCCTCAAACGTCAGAATCGAGCGTGCCACCTGTCTATGAACTCGTGACGTCACGAACTACGTCAAGGTCATAGGCCAAAGTCCATTTGACTGCCTGAATGAAAAGTCAATGATTCACCCATTTTAGAGGCAAAATCGTGATTTCGCCCGAACGAACGTCTGCTAATCCTCGTCTAATCTCCGATTAGTCTCGCTAATCCGTCATTAAGCCTTAATTAATCCCGCTAATTCAGGACGGGTCGTCACATACTAGGCGGAGAGATCAGGCCCACGGCAAATAGGTTGGCTGGCAGCTTCAGGATACAGCGGTTGCGCTCTAGGTCGGACAGCTTCTCCCGGACCAGGTTACACGCCTCCCAGTCATCCGCTGTTACTGTTGCCTTCGACGGACCTGCAAAACACACACAAAAAAACCATCAGACCCCGGCTCGGCAGACCCAGCTACCAAACGATGGCCACCGGCCGAACGGAAGGTGGACAACCTCCGGACTGAAAGTGGCTGGGAATCCTCGCTCGGACGGCGCTCACATCCCCTTCCCACAACCCTGACACCCAACAAAACCGGTGCCTTCAGCTCTTCTGCGACGTCGGCACGTCGTTGATGAACGCACCCCGGGCAGTCTTGTGCATGCACTCCATCTGGTACCACCCCGGCCCATAGATCTGCCTCTTGAAGTGGTACAGCGCGCACAACTGTCCCCAGGTCTGCTCCGGCAGTCCCGCCAATCGGAAGGCCGTGTACAGACTGACCAGGATGATCCAGCCATTCGCGTTCAGCTGGCCCATGGCTAGGTTGGCCCTCGCCATCATGTCTTGGAGCCTTGGGTGCAGAGACAGCCTCACTCCGCGCTCAAAGCAGTACTGCTACCGGGCGGCAGGGTCATCACTATGTCTGCTGGGACGTTGTACAGCTCCTAAAACCTTTCCAGGTTGGCCTGCTGGACGGTGTTCGCCTCGTAATCCACGGTATACTCCGTCTTCACTACACCGTCGGCATCCAGCTCCAACGGCGAGCTTGGGTCCATCTCGCTATCTTCGTCATCCGAGTCAACCACGACGACCGACGGGGATTTGGGTGGTGTCCTTCTCTCGGTGGGTTGGTCGGCCCCGGACGTGCTGCACTACCCCTGTCTCCGCACCTCCTTCCTCGGTAACCTAAGAGCCCTATCTAGGCTATCACTATTTGTGGACGACGAGAAACTTTCGGATGTGGACCCACTAGTGGACGTTGAACCACTACGCTCGCTCGACACATCGCTTGCAAAGCGAGACAGTGCTTCCCGCCAAAAGTTTGAGGGGACCTAACCCCAGATCCACTAGTTGACTCTGACTCTGACATCTACAAAATTACCAAAAAACAGAAGCTACGACTAAGCACCTACGCTACAGAACACATATTTAGAAGAGGTGCCGTTCGAAAAGCATTTACTTGTTACGTAATTCTCGGCGAAATCGGTCGCGAGTCTGTCCCATTTCGTATCGGCAGCAACAACTCCAGTCGGCACGAGAATTAGCTTCACAAATACACTGAGTAAAAAGTGAAAAAGTCAAAAACTTCCACCCCCTTTTATAGGCCCCTGACACTCCTCAAGATGCGCACTTCCGATCTGACTGTCACCAGGCCGATACGGCCACCTTCCATGACAGGACCCATCCCAATCCCCCCCGGGATTACCGTGGAATGTGCCCTGCTCCCGTCCAACAAGGGGTGTCAGACAAGGGATAACCAAGAGCTACTGCCCAAACGGGCCATCCAGAGTGCGCAAGGACCGATGGAGGAGGTGTGCAATGTCCCAGTCTCTGCTGCAATCGCATCCGTAATCAACCTGAAGGGCATTAAAACCAAAAGCTGTGAGTGGACAAAAACCAATAAGTTTACCAAATACATTTATAAGACATTTATGCCCTCCAATAAAAACGTATGCATGCCACCAAAAACCAGTAACCAAAACGTTTGCTCAACCGAGCCATTAGGGCCTTAGCCCGAAAACCGTTAACCAAAACCAAGTGTGGGAACTCAGCCCAAAACCGTGGAATACCACCACCATACATATTAAAACCATGTGGGTCACCACCCACGACCATAGATGAACATCAATTCAAAAATCCAAAACCATTTAGGGTCCCCGACCCTACATACCATATCATAACCAATAATCCATTTTTACCACATAACACATATCCAACCAATAAGCCATTTTATTCATTAATCCATATTTTACCATTACCATCACCAGCATCCCAGATGCTTAGCGTCCCAGACGCTAGACGTCCCTGACGTCATATCTCACGGTTTCATAAGCTACGCGTGCTGCCCGGGGTCTCTCCGGGTCCATATATCTGACATCCCTGATGTCTGACGTCCCTGACGTCAATCATAGCAATCCTGCTCCTGAGTCATCATACGGTCCGGCTGCTCCGTATAATGACCCCTCGCAGGCAATGCACCGTGACTTCCCCAGTGTCCCAGACATCTGGAGGAGACCATCATATATCCTTGTGCCCAGATGGTATATGGAAAAACAGTTTTATTAAATCCTTTTATCACATTATTACCATTGGGCCCTGCCCGAAATTTCCATAAAAACACACAGTTCCATTTAGGGTCCCTGACCCAATCACAATTATTAAATATAGGGTCCCTGACCCGAAATCACCATTATAATCCAATTGGGCCTCATGCCCGATTTTATGAACTACTGGGCCCACGGCCCGATTTGTAAACCAACTGGGCCCGCAACCCGACTTATAAACCCACTGGGCCCACGGCCCGAATTCGTAAATCAACTGGGCCCCTGGCCCGATAACATAACTCAAATGGGTCTCAGCCCGATTTCATACCAACTGGGCCCCTGGCCCGATTTCATTAACCAACTGGGCCCCCGGCCCGATTCTCAAATGGACTCCAAGTCCGAAATTTCCAAAACAAGTGGGCCTCAAGCCCGAGTTTATATTTCCAATTTCAAAACCATTTCATCACACTATATCCAAGTCATAAATATGGAAAATCCATGTAAAACCAGAAAACCTCGATTTACGTGCAAGCACGTAAATCGCCTCGAAATACGTGAAACCGTACAATTTACCTACAACCAATCAACATCACACAATCACAACCATAATCCATATAAAACATTTAAGCATGCATAGAATTTATAAAACCAAAGTCCACTCACAGACCGTTTTAACCGTGTGCCTCGATACGCGTGCCATCGGCCCTCCCGGGCCACACCACTATCATCGGGACTCCCAATCCTGTCCAAATCACATTAGAGGGTCACTAACCTCATCATTAACATCCTATCAAAGCCCCGTAATTTTCCCGAATGGTTACTTATTTTTAAACTTAATTAAAAACCTTCGGACATCCCGAACACTATCGAGACGGTGTCCGATCGACCCGAAACCAATTCCAAAATATCCGTTACATTAAATAGGACAGAAGTCATGTTGACCTCACCTCGAGATCCGTGCCCACGCGCCGTCACGCGCCGCCGTGAGTGGCTGCGCGTGAAACTCACGCGCCTGCTACAGTGTCACCAGCCCAACCCGTTTGTCTGGTAAACGGGTCCAATTCACCCGCGACACAACCCGGTTCCAATCCTGTCAATTCGGTCCTAATTCCTTCAATTGATCATTCCATTAGTTTCGTTTTAAGTCCAATTACAAGTCTGTAAACTCAATTACACAAATCCTTACCCAGATTCCCACGATTCGATGATGATCCACGAAGAACACCCGGTTACTGTGCAATCATGGAACTCCCTCAATTGATGCAGGTTTCATCCAATTGATGATTCCAGAAGCATCAATGGACCATGAGGAACAATTCCCCCACATCAATTGCATCAAACCGGTGCTCAAACGTCACGACTCAAACTCGAGCACCGTCACTGTTCAACAATGGAGTTCTGCCATTCTCCAACGTTTTCCTTCAATTGATGATCCCAGAAGCATCGTGGGATCATGAGAAAGCATTTCCCCACAACAATTGAGTCAATCACAGCCCCAAACTCCACGACTCAGCCTCGATTTCTTCCTCTGTCACCAAGCTCGATCAGAGCCAATTGGTGGCCAAATCCCTTCGTTCCTTCGACAATTCTGATCGTTGTGATCCCAGAAAGCTCGAAGTAATCACCAATTCGATCCTCACAGCCCCAAGTTTAAAATCCGAACTTCCCCCCCAAAATCCAAATTTTTGAATTTCAGTTCCTCAGCCTTCCTCAATCTCCCGTGTTTACCCAGTTGAGTTAGTCTCAACAAGCACTCAATTTTGCCCTCAAACCCAGTTAGAGAAGGCAGCAAACTCTCTCCAATTTGATTCCCCCATTTTGCACGGTTTGAAGAACAAAGGAGATTAATGGAGAAAATAAATATTAATTAATTTAATTAATAATAAAACATCATAATGATGTTTCCCCTAAGACAAGGATTCTGGTTTCAAGGGATGAGTGACACTTGTCACTCATCCAGGTGTGCTGAGTCAACGGTCACTATTCAATATTATATTATTATTTTAATCCCGGCCTCGGTTCGTTAGTTCGTTTCCTTGACCATAACGTCGTCGTCGGATCTCCGATTTCGGCATGCCGCCTGTCGTTGGATTCGTATCGACGATACCTACGTAACGGTCCTTGGCCCTCGCCCATCGGACCTCCCGATCAAAAAGTCAACATTTGGCCCCTAATAAGCCAAATTACCAAAATGCCCCTCAACTTCCGAACACCATAACTTTCTCTACTAATATCAGAATCGAACGTGCCACCTGTCTATGAACTCGTGACGTCCCGAACTACGTCACGGTCATCGGTCAAAGTCCGTTTGACCTCCCGATCAAAAAGTCAACATTTTGCCCACGACCAGGGGCAAAACGGTCATTTTGCATAATTTGTCCGATTCCGCCCTACTAACCACCGTTCAACCTCACTAATCAAGATTAGTGACTAATTTAATCCCGGAATTCGGGACGGGTCGTTACAACCTTCCCTCCTTAATAAATTTCGTCCTCGAAATTCCAATCGCTCTAATCTCAACGTACTTCCCTCCTTAATATGTTTCGCTCTCGAAACTCGACTATCCTGATTCCACAAACACCCGCGGAAAGTGGAATCGACCACGCAACACGTGTACACCCGTACAC
This sequence comes from Prinsepia uniflora, assembly GCA_032719365.1. NCBI lineage: Eukaryota > Viridiplantae > Streptophyta > Magnoliopsida > Rosales > Rosaceae > Prinsepia > Prinsepia uniflora. The sequence goes on along the minus strand of CM064863.1, from coordinate 6,050,104 downwards.
CAACTGCTTAGACAAAACTTGTCTACACCCAAACGTACCACTAGTACTCAAAACGCAACGATTACATTCGACCCCGTCGAATGACTGAAACTACTTGTTTCGAATTTGACACCACTTGTCAAATCAACCCTCTCGTTGACACAACAACTCGACGGTTCCTTTCCCACTCCCACTAGGAGTGAGCTGACCCCACTCAACAATCTATGTTGACACATCCTGATAAACTGTCACCACACAGTTGTTGTCAGTCGAAAACTGACACTAGACTCACTCGTGGCTACACATGCCACCAACGTACTTAACTTAGTAAACGATTACCGACCTTTCAAACGACCTGTGTGTAATTAAACACATCGGAATTACCATGACCCATTGCTTAGTAATGTCCGGTCCACAACCAATCCCATGGTATCGGAACCAATCCGACTACCAACACGTTCACCAACACACCTCGGGTATATCCCGTATACCGTAGCTAGACATCACAAGTCTACAAGGTATTGTACCTCGAACCATGTACGAAGTACACACATCTACCTAATAACCAGACTACAACCACCTAGGTTATAGCCGAACACGTTCCAATAATGGAGTACGTTTGCCCAATCCAGCATGAGACAAATCGAAACTCCACCCAACATCTAGTTCCAATTCCGAATCTGAATCCGCAATTTCGTAAGAAATCCCGGATCCATGCCCAGACATCAAATTTTAATTCTTATCCAAATCCGAATCCGAAATCATTATTCCGTAAGCTAGCATTTGGAATAACCATTCCGTACCCAAATCTGGAAATATACTTTCAAGTTCCAAAATCGATTCCTGAATCGTCACCCAGAAATTCGATTCCAAATCCCGAAATCTCGTTCACATTTACCAAGACACACCAAAACCGAACCTATCGGTTACCCGTTCAATACACTTGATTGACTTCATAGGGAAGCCAATCCAACCTCCACACATCTAAGGTTGACAAAATTCAACTACCTTGAAAACCTACTCACCCGAGTAGAATACCATACGGTCCCCACTTCGAAAAGAAGTTCAATCTCGTCATTTACGACTCACACACCCAAGTTCGTATCGATCCTTGTCATTCCACCTAGGAAAACCAAGGATGATCCAAAATGATGACGTCAAAACTCATCCTACGTGGATGCAACAAAACTCACTGCACTCGCCACGCCATGTACCCCAACATCGTCTACCACCAAGCAGAAAACGAAAAATCTCGTTTACCTAATTTCGAACACGTAGCTCCTCCTAATGACCTCGCAACACACAAGAGCTCACCAACCAATACACACTCAACGTACTGGTAACTACAGTCGATGTCTGCCAGGGCAGAAAGCAAGAAGTCAACCCCAATGACTTCGGAATACCAATCACCAAAAACGAACACCACTCTCGTTCCCCAATCACAACTCTCTTCGACACTAAGGTTCCAACCATGTTGGAAACAGATATGCTCCCAACAAGACGTCAAGTCTAACCACTAGACTTCCTACCTCCTCAATTCACTTGGACAACCCCCGTGTCCACAATCAATCCGTTATTGTTCCGTTCGCACATCCCGACCTTTACAGGTTCAACACTCGGTTTTCCAAGTTCTCAATTACAAATTCCTACCTTTATACCACTAATGGTTTTTCCTCGTCTATTCCAGTTTTAATCATTTCCATGTACATTTTAGGGATATTTAAAAACATAAAATCGCACAAATTTTGGAGTTGCCAACAACTCCCCCAAATCCACCAATTATCATGACGTAGGGGACGTCATCCGAAGATTACTCAAGTCTCAATTATACCCTTTTTAATCCACTCCTTACTGGTTATCTCACCACTATTGGAACTTATCCCAACACATTACGATCTTAACTGGAACCCATCCAGTCCATCACTCAACCACTACAGAATCTCAAGGACCGAACATATGTTCATCATGACGGAGTCACCTCTCAACTTGTGGCTCATCGTCAACACCATTACCGACACTAGCACCAGCGCTAGTACCAGCACCAACACACTACCAGCAACACTAGTATCAGTACACAGGCATCCATACTTGCACACCGTATGCAAATACGACAACCTTGGATCTCCGTTCATACCGAACGACGATCCCGTACCTCACGACTATGGGTACCACCACTCTGACAATCCACATCAGGAAAATGAACGTTCCCTGAACGTCCCCTGATCCCCAAGTATCAGAACCACACTAATTACCCTCGATAGCCAGACATCTCCATATGACTACCGACCAACTGTCATTACTATCGAGATCCGCATCCACACATCACACCAATACCCGATCCAACACGGGATTCCACAATTTATCTCAAAACCGTATCCGTAAATCGGATCCCATAGTTCTCCCTAGACTCACCAGAGCCATCCACATGGTCATCCATGACCTCAGCCGCTCGTCGCTGCACAAGTTCTCATCCACTAACCACAATTAAGGTTTACCTTTTAACACTAGGGTTCCACAATCACACCCTATGGTTCAGCCGAACCAAACAGCTCTCCGTAATATAAAATCCACAACCTGACCGACCCCGCGGTCTAGACATCGAATAGACGTCAAATCCAATCCTACCATCCCATCAACGTGGGTTCCACCACTAGGTCATCGGCCAACTCCGATGAACCAACATCCCTCACACTAGAAACCACCACAAGGGTTCACATTTTAGACCATTACTTACATGAGGTTCCCCGAACCTGGCTGCACCTAGCAGCACAACAATCCAATATCACATGACCGAACTGACGGTCCCACAATACCAGTTCACCACAATCAACCCCACTTGGGTCGAATCACATTAATGCACGGCGTATCGGGCCAATCACACTCCATCCACTATCCAAACCCAAAAACTATCTATCAGGTTGATAACGAATTGCAGCCCAAAGAGACATCACACCCTCGACCTGCGCACACAAAAGAGCAACCGTGCTCTGATACCAAGTTGACAGGACCCATCCCAATCCCCCCCGGGATTACCGTGGAATGTGCCCTGCTCCCGTCCAACAAGGGGTGTCAGACAAGGGATAACCAAGAGCTACTGCCCAAACGGGCCATCCAGAGTGCGCAAGGACCGATGGAGGAGGTGTGCAATGTCCCAGTCTCTGCTGCAATCGCATCCGTAATCAACCTGAAGGGCATTAAAACCAAAAGCTGTGAGTGGACAAAAACCAATAAGTTTACCAAATACATTTATAAGACATTTATGCCCTCCAATAAAAACGTATGCATGCCACCAAAAACCAGTAACCAAAACGTTTGCTCAACCGAGCCATTAGGGCCTTAGCCAGAAAACCGTTAACCAAAACCAAGTGTGGGAACTCAGCACAAAACCGTGGAATACCACCACCATACATATTAAAACCATGTGGGTCACCACCCACGACCATAGATGAACATCAATTCAAAAATCCAAAACCATTTAGGGTCCCCGACCCTACATACCATATCATAACCAATAATCCATTTTTACCACATAACACATATCCAACCAATAAGCCATTTTATTCATTAATCCATATTTTACCATTACCATCACCAGCATCCCAGATGCTTAGCGTCCCAGACGCTAGACGTCCCTGACGTCATATCTCACGGTTTCATAAGCTACGCGTGCTGCCCGGGGTCTCTCCGGGTCCATATATCTGACATCCCTGATGTCTGACGTCCCTGACGTCAATCATAGCAATCCTGCTCCTGAGTCATCATACGGTCCGGCTGCTCCGTATAATGACCCCTCGCAGGCAATGCACCGTGACTTCCCCAGTGTCCCAGACATCTGGAGGAGACCATCATATATCCTTGTGTCCAGATGGTATATGGAAAAACAGTTTTATTAAATCCTTTTATCACATTATTACCATTGGGCCCTGCCCGAAATTTCCATAAAAACACACAGTTCCATTTAGGGTCCCTGACCCAATCACAATTATTAAATATAGGGTCCCTGACCCGAAATCACCATTATAATCCAATTGGGCCTCATGCCCGATTTTATGAACTACTGGGCCCACGACCCGATTTGTAAACCAACTGGGCCCGCAACCCGACTTATAAACCCACTGGGCCCACGGCCCGAATTCGTAAATCAACTGGGCCCCTGGTCCGATAACATAACTCAAATGGGTCTCAGCCCGATTTCATACCAACTGGGCCCCTGGCCCGATTTCATTAACCAACTGGGCCCCCGGCCCGATTCTCAAATGGACTCCAAGTCCGAAATTTCCAAAACAAGTGGGCCTCAAGCCCGAGTTTATATTTCCAATTTCAAAACCATTTCATCACACTATATCCAAGTCATAAATATGGAAAATCCATGTAAAACCAGAAACCTCGATTTACGTGCAAGCACGTAAATCGCCTCGAAATACGTGAAACCGTACAATTTACCTACAACCAATCAACATCACACAATCACAACCATAATCCATATAAAACATTTAAGCATGCATAGAATTTATAAAACCAAAGTCCACTCACAGACCGTTTTAACCGTGTGCCTCGATACGCGTGCCATCGGCCCTCCCGGGCCACACCACTATCATCGGGACTCCCAATCCTGTCCAAATCACATTAGAGGGTCACTAACCTCATCATTAACATCCTATCAAAGCCCCGTAATTTTCCCGAATGGTTACTTATTTTTAAACTTAATTAAAAACCTTCGGACATCCCGAACACTATCGAGACGGTGTCCGATCGACCCGAAACCAATTCCAAAATATCCGTTACATTAAATAGGACAGAAGTCATGTTGACCTCACCTCGAGATCCGTGCCCACGCGCCGTCACGCGCCGCCGTGAGTGGCTGCGCGTGAAACTCACGCGCCTGCTACAGTGTCACCAGCCCAACCCGTTTGTCTGGTAAACGGGTCCAATTCACCCGCGACACAACCCGGTTCCAATCCTGTCAATTCGGTCCTAATTCCTTCAATTGATCATTCCATTAGTTTCGTTTTAAGTCCAATTACAAGTCTGTAAACTCAATTACACAAATCCTTACCCAGATTCCCACGATTCGATGATGATCCACGAAGAACACCCGGTTACTGTGCAATCATGGAACTCCCTCAATTGATGCAGGTTTCATCCAATTGATGATTCCAGAAGCATCAATGGACCATGAGGAACAATTCCCCCACATCAATTGCATCAAACCGGTGCTCAAACGTCACGACTCAAACTCGAGCACCGTCACTGTTCAACAATGGAGTTCTGCCATTCTCCAACGTTTTCCTTCAATTGATGATCCCAGAAGCATCGTGGGATCATGAGAAAGCATTTCCCCACAACAATTGAGTCAATCACAGCCCCAAACTCCACGACTCAGCCTCGATTTCTTCCTCTGTCACCAAGCTCGATCAGAGCCAATTGGTGGCCAAATCCCTTCGTTCCTTCGACAATTCTGATCGTTGTGATCCCAGAAAGCTCGAAGTAATCACCAATTCGATCCTCACAGCCCCAAGTTTAAAATCCGAACTTCCCCCCCAAAATCCAAATTTTTGAATTTCAGTTCCTCAGCCTTCCTCAATCTCCCGTGTTTACCCAGTTGAGTTAGTCTCAACAAGCACTCAATTTTGCCCTCAAACCCAGTTAGAGAAGGCAGCAAACTCTCTCCAATTTGATTCCCCCATTTTGCACGGTTTGAAGAACAAAGGAGATTAATGGAGAAAATAAATATTAATTAATTTAATTAATAATAAAACATCATAATGATGTTTCCCCTAAGACAAGGATTCTGGTTTCAAGGGATGAGTGACACTTGTCACTCATCCAGGTGTGCTGAGTCAACGGTCACTATTCAATATTATATTATTATTTTAATCCCGGCCTCGGTTCGTTAGTTCGTTTCCTTGACCATAACGTCGTCGTCGGATCTCCGATTTCGGCATGCCGCCTGTCGTTGGATTCGTATCGACGATACCTACGTAACGGTCCTTGGCCCTCGCCCATCGGACCTCCCGATCAAAAAGTCAACATTTGGCCCCTAATAAGCCAAATTACCAAAATGCCCCTCAACTTCCGAACACCATAACTTTCTCTACTAATATCAGAATCGAACGTGCCACCTGTCTATGAACTCGTGACGTCCCGAACTACGTCACGGTCATCGGTCAAAGTCCGTTTGACCTCCCGATCAAAAAGTCAACATTTTGCCCACGACCAGGGGCAAAACGGTCATTTTGCATAATTTGTCCGATTCCGCCCTACTAACCACCGTTCAACCTCACTAATCAAGATTAGTGACTAATCTAATCCCGGAATTCGGGACGGGTCGTTACATTCCAACTACGGATACGTCCTTGTACCGTATGCACATCCGTACCGTATATTCCCACCATATACGTACCTCCTCTACATCACCAAGCTGCATCACTACAACATACTGACCGGCGTCCATCGCCATCCCCTCGACGACATTCTTCTTCTCTCCGTCGGCAAGCACACACTGCGACCGACGGATCCCCGCCATTCCCCCTCGGCCGCCATTACACTATCATTCGGTCATCTAGGTGGCAGGACGGCGGGACTCGGCAACGGTGACTCCCTTCACATCGGCCATACGGTTTACTTCCTTGATCCACGACTTGGGGGACTACTAGGGGACAGGGCGCACCGCCCTGGCCGGTCGACAGATATCAGCCGTCATCACAAGTCCTAGACCGAGGAAATCCACCTCAGGCAAAGATTTAGGGGACTTATGTTGATACCATATCGACCGACCACCCTCTAGGCACAGGGCCCGCCAGGACAGGATGGACGCCGACCGATGCCCCGATCGGTACCCCCACAAACGTGGCCTGCCGATCGGCATAGCCCTGCCAACCTGTCATTCGGCATGACAGGACCCGTCCCCGAAGGACATAGATAACCGTGCCCGGTCCTGCTCCCGTCTGACAAGTCAACTGAAGATCCGAAACTACCCTTCAGCACCTGCCAGACAAGGGATATTTGCGCTTGTGCCCACTCATACCTCCACCTCTGGGGTAGCCTCGATCATCGCGCTACGACCTGAAGGGTCATTAAAACAGAAAAGGTGTGAGTGGACAAAAATGACCTCTTATAAAAACATTTACCAAAACACATTTTTACCCTCGAGTTTTCACAAACGTGCATGCATATCATAAAACATGAGTAATAGTATGAAATCATTCAAGTATGAACAGTGGACCGATAAAATCTAAACATATTTTCCCAAGGTCCGTAAAACTCATGTTCACCAAATCAGTTCAAGTTATAAAACATCAAATCCCGTCTCTCAGGCCAAAACATGTGAACACCATCACCTGGCCACAAAGACCAAAAACCCGTACTCAAAACTGGTACGTAATCACAAACAACTTGTATCTAAATTCCATGTCCACATTTTCCTTAAAACTCATTTTCATTAAATCAATTTGAATCTCAATAAATTCACGTTTTCCTTAAATCATTTTAACCACAAATCACGGTTTCCTCAAAATCATTTTCCATAAAACCACGGGACTTATTTCCATATCCTGTTGTTTAGAGTCACGTTTATCCCTGCAACGCGTGCAAATTAATAGGCTCAAGGACCGATCAAAATCCGAGCATCCTCCACTGTGAACACATCACCAGCCGGCAATCCGGATCTCGTGAACACATCACTTACCGATCCATATATATATCCAGCACATCTCTGGTCTAAGTCGAGCCTCCCTCGGTTGCACGACAACAGACCGTGCTACGTGACCTCTTCGGGGTAAACACTTTCCTCCCGAATGCGAGCGTTATCTCCAGGGTGCACTCTGGGGAAAAACAAATTTTCACCCGAAAGCCCTAATTATTCGCAACATATCATCATCACAAAAACCAGTGAAAACAGTTGCGCTTGAAATCAAAATCATTTTCAATACAGGGTCTCAGTCCCAAGTCCCGATTTACTTTATAAATCTGAAAATCATCAATATCATCATGTAATCACATGGAATTACAAATCCAACCAAAATCATAATTTCATTGGGTCTCAAGCCCAAAATATCATTTTCACGCAAATCCGTGCAACCGTAAACCCGAGTTGCCACGATCACGTAAATCCATGAAATCAATCCCTGACTCATAATCCGAGTCAAAATATCATTTTCAATTTCCTGACTCATAACCCGAGTCAAAACATCATTTTCAATCCGGGCCTAGCCCAAAACCATCAATTTCATCATTTCTCGAAAATCGTGCCAAAATATAATAATAATCATAAAATCGAGAAATTACCGGATTGAAACATCAATCATGGCAAAGCATATAAAATCATATAATAAAGCATTTAAATCATATATGCATGCATCACGGTTAGAAAACAAAGTCCACTCACACACACCGTCTAAACGGTTCGTTTCTGAGCTGCACGTTTTTCCATAAATTCTGGAAATCACAATTCCTGTCCAAAATCATTATAGAGGGTTACTAACATCTCAAAATACTTCATATAATTGTCCCCAATTTTTTTGGAATTTAAATACGTATTTTTAACGTAAAACAAAACTTCGGATACGCGGAACCTTAACGAAACGATACCCGATTTCCTCGAAACCAGTGTCAAAATGTTCGTTACACTAAATGGGACAAAACTCATGTTGAACTTACCTCGGGATTCTCACTCACGTTCCCCCACGTGCCGCCGAAAGCGGTTGCGCGTTAAAGCCACGCGCCAGTTACAGTACCTTCGTCCCAACCCGTTTGTATGTAAAACGGGTCCTTTTGCCCGCGAACAGGCCTGGTTTAAATCCTATCAATTCGACACCAATTTCAACAATTGAACACTCAGTTAGCTTCGGTTTAAGTCCAATTAGAGATCTGTTATCTTAATTTCACTAAACCTTACCTTAAACAAGCAACTCGACGATGAACATCGAAGAACACCAAACACTGTTCATCATTCGAAATCCTTCAATGTCGATCGATTGTTTCAATTGATGCATCCAGTAGCATCGTGGGATCATACTGAACATAATCCCCAGTTCAATTGCATCAATCCAAGCCTCAAATCCCACGACTCAAGCTCAAACCTTACTCACTGTTACTGGACCCGTTCAGAGCCAATTGGGCCTCAAATCCTTTTGCTCTTTCGATGAAACTGTTCGTGGTAATCCCAGAAGACTCAAATTGAACTCAATTTTGATCAACAAGGCTCAAAGCTTGGAATTCGAATTTCCCCCCCAAAATTTCTGAAATTCGAATTCGAGTCCTACTCACTCTCTCAATCTCTCGTGATTCCCCAGTTCAGTTCAATCTCACCATTCACTCAAATCCCAACCCTCAAGTTCAGTAATGGACGAGAAATTAAGGTTGGATGGAGACTGAGTTTTGGTTGTACACGGTTAAGAAAACACAAAGAAGATTAATGGTGGATTAATTGATTAATGGTGATTAGAAAAATAATAAAACAGCATGATTATGTTTACCCCAAAATATGGAGCTGAAATTAGGCCATAAATCAGGGGATGGGTGACACTTGTCACTCATCCAGGTGTGTTCAATCCTCGGGTACTGTTCACAATAAAATAATATTTTAATCGGAATCCCGGTTCGTTCAGTTACTCGATTTCGATCCCGTGACCATAACTTCGTCGTCAAATCTCTGATTTCGGCATGCCGCCTGTCATTGGATTCGTATCGACGAGACCTACGTACGGTCTTTGGCCCTCGTCCATTGGACATCCCGAGTCAAAAGTCAACATTTGGCCCCTTTTCAGTCAGATTACCAAAATACCCCTCAACTTCCGAACACCATAACTTTTTCCTCGAATGTCAGAATCGAACGTGCCACCTATCTATGAACTTGTGACGACCCGAACTACGTCACAGTCATCAGTCAAAGTTCATTTGACCGCCCAAACTAAAAGTCAACATTTTGCCCACGCCTAGGGGCAAAACGATCATTTTGCACATTTTGGCCGATTTCACTCCACTAATCCCTGATTAGTCATTCCAAACTATAATTAATTAATATTCAATCCCGACACTCGGGACGGGTCATTACACGACACCTGACAAGGTACAGGCACCAGCTGACTACAACAGTCACCTAACCAACTCTACCATAACCACTCCCTGACGGAGGCATGTTGAAACTCCAACTGGCGCCTCCTCCGGATGTCCAGGGCTTGTCAGGTGACTCTCAGCCACAAAGCATAACCTGCTCCCAAACAGTAGCCCACCTACCGCAGTTATGGCTACTATAAATACCTTAAAACCCTTCACAAAGGTAAGCTCTGAGAGACCCTATTCAGATTACTGTATTTCCTTGCCCTTCGGCGTGCAGATACTAACTTAGACATCGGAGTCCTTTTGGAGGACACCACACCAGTGTCAAGTCTTTCCAGGATCTCTGCCAAGCGGCAACGCCCCCAGCGGGCCCAAAGCACCACGTAGTTGGTCCTAGATCCCCCAGTGTGTAACGACCCGTCAAAAATTCCTAGATTAGATTAGTGCCTAATCACGATTAGTGAGGCTAATCCGTGATTAGTAGAGCGAAATCGGACGAACGGTGCGAAATGACCGTTTTGCCCCTGATGGTGGCAAAACGTTGACTTTTTAATCGGGCAGTCAAATGGACTTTGACCGATGACCGTGACGTAGTTCGTAACGTCACGAGTTTATAGACAGGTGGCACGTTCAATTCCGACGTTCGAGGAAGAAGTTATGACGTTCGGAAGTTTAGGGGCATTTTGGTAATTTGGGTGAATAGGGGGTCAAAAGTTGACTTTTTGACCGGGAGGTCCGATGGCCGAGGGCCGAAGACCGTTACGTAAATAAGGACGATACGAATCCATAGGCAGGCGGCACACTGAAATCGGACTTCGAACGGGAGAGTTATGGGTCACGGAAGTTCGATTTCACTATGCACGAACTTCGAGACGGGGACGATTTGACGAAATCTGATTGGGCAGATATTTTAGTGGGCCCCAAGGATGAGTGACAAGTGTCACTCATCCCATTGCTTTAATCCCCCAAAATGTGGATCTATATAATTAATTAATATTATTTAATTATTTTTATAAACCAAACCCACCCACCATTTAATCTTAACCATCCATTCCAAATTCATTTTAAATCCTCACCCTCCATCTCTCATTCCCTCATCTGATCACCTCTCTTCTCTTCCACGGCACCATCACCATTTTCATTTCATTTTCCTCATTTTCCTCACAAACCCGAAAACCCCATTAACCCATATTCTTCATTTTCTTCAAAACACAGCCAACACCCACACTCCCTCATCATCTGCGACTGAGACCAGAGAGATAAGGTGAGGATGTGACGATGAAGTACTAAAGGACACGGCGGCTGAAGACGACGGAGGACACGGCGGGAGGAAACCCGAAATGGTAGGTTTTGGGGTTTGAATTTGAAACATGAGTTTTATTGGGTTTGAATCGAAACTAATAATTAGGTTGTGATTCTGGGGACTTGAGGAGGCTAACAGGATCGAATGAAGTGGTGGGGGACGACGGTGCAGCCCAGAAGGACGGCCGGAAACTGGGCGACTGTTCTTGGCACCGTAGGTAATTATCGCGACCCGTTTCATAGTTTTTAAGCCCATGGATCCTTAGGTTAGGTTGAGAGGAGTAGAATGGGACAAACGGGAGGAAAAATGGTGGCCGGAGCAGGGAGAACCAGCCGGGTCAAGTCGCGGGTCACGGCGACCCGGTTGCAAGGTTCGGGTCGACCCGTCGAGCGGTTGAAGGTGGTGACGTGGCATGATGACGTGGCACCTGTCAGGTTGTCAGGTGACGTGGACCACTCATCAGCCGACACGTGTCACATGTCAGTGCACAGTCAGCACTGACATGTCAGTAACGTGGCCCAATCAGGGGCTGACACGTGGCACTGACGTGGACCAGTGCCGTGATGACACGTGGCACATGTCAGACTGCCACGTGGCACTGATAGCACATTGACGTGGACCAATGGGAGCATGACACATGGCATCTGTCAGAGTCTGACATGTCAGACCTGACAGCTATCAGATGACGTCATGCTGACGTCAGCGATGACGTCAGCAGGTACTGTAGCAGGCGCGTGAAGCCCACGCGCAGCCACTTCAGGCGGCGCGTGAGGGCGCGTGGCAGGGAATCTGGGGAAGGTTCCAACATACGAAATCTTCAATTCGATGTAACGACCATTTTGAGACTGGTTTCGTGTCGATCGGACACCGTCTCGATATGTTTCGGGGCATCGGAAGGTTTAGGTTCGGGATTAAAAATAGTTAAAAATACGGGAAAATTACGGGGCTTTGGTAGGAGGTTAATTAAGTAGTTAGTAACCTTCTATTACGATTTGGACAGGTTTGGGAGTCCCGGTGACGGTGATCGGCTCGGGGAGCCGTATGGCACGCAAATCGAGGCGGCAGCTCGGACGGTCTGTGAGTGGACCTTGTTTTCTAAATTGGTGCATGCATAAATGTTTATTATATGTTTTATTACTTGTTTGATGATGCCATGGGTGCATTTGTATGTGGTTACGTATAAGCACGTATTTTGAGGTTTCGGCCTTATACGGTGCTTATACGGGTCTGTATTTCTTTATTGATTTAAAAGAACTAAATTTGGATTTCAAAATGATAAACTCGGGTATGAAACCCATTTGGTTTTGTCTCGGGCATATGACCTCAGATTCCGGGCACGGTGCCCAGTTGGTGTCCTATGTTCGGGTACGAGACCCAGTCACTTTACGGTTTATGATTTCAGGTCAGGGAACCTTAAATGGAGTCCCAGGTTCATGACGGTTTATGGGAACCGGCATGAAGCCTTGTTATGGTATTATGGTTCATGACGGTTTATGGAAACCGGCATGAACCCTTGTTGGTTATTACGGTACATGACGGTTTATGGGAACCGGCATGTTACCTGATTATGGATATTATGGATCATGACTGTTCAGAGGAACCGGTCATGAATGTTTATGTTATATATATATATATGTTCGTCTACCTTCCTTTACTTCTATTATCTCCTCCGGGGAGGGTCGTTGGCCTGGGTGGACCCCGGAGTAGTCACGGAGCACCGACTGAGTGGAGTCACCCCCCAGTTGGGTTCCTTACTCTCAGAAAGGCTATGATTACTATTACCTCGGGTAGGGTCAGAGGTCTACGGACATTGATCTTGACTTTGAGAAGACTCGGATTGAGACCCGGGTAGCACGCGCGTGGCTTTGGATACCGTGACAGGATTGGTTGTGTGACTCATATATATGTATGTGATGGATATATGTTATATGATATGTGGTGTGTACAGGTGTGCACAGGATTTGAGCAGTAGCTCATGTACTTGGTTTCTTTATGGTTTGGGGCCGAGTCCCTTATGGATTTGGGCAATGGCCCGTATGGTCGTTTTCATTGTGGTCCTTTCGACCTTGGTTTATATCTGCTTTGGGCTTAGTCCCACATATGGTTTGTTTTGGATAAATGGTTTTCGAATGCATGCATGCTTTTTAGTGGAGGGTACAAATGCCTTCCTTATTAAATGTTTTATAAACTTTTGTTTTGTCCACTCACAGTTTTTAATGTTTTGACTGCCCTTCAGGTTGACATCGGATGTGGACTGTAGCAGAGACCGAGATATCACATACCTCCTCCGGATCCTGGCGTACTCTGATAGCCCGGGAGGGCAAAGGACGAAAATATCCCTTGTCTGACACTTCGTGTCAGACGGGAGCAGGGTCATCCCGCACTAATCCCTGGGGGATTGGGATGGGTCCTGTCAACGTGGTATCAGAGCGGGGTTGTCTCTATTCGAGCAACCGTGTAGCTCTTGGAGTATGTACGCAGGTCGAGGATGTGATATCTCAAGGGGCTACAGTTCGTTATCAACCTGAGGTTGGGGTGCCGGTACGATAGTTAGTAGGATTGGATTGTGGACCGTCTTGGTTCGGCATTCGATGTCGGGATTACCATAGTTCTGTCGTGGATGACAGTGTGGGACCCTACAAAGGGATAAACGTATTCTTATAGATTTTGATCGTGTGATGGTTAGTTGGGATCGTCTTTCACAATGTCGTAGGATCTGTTCCGACGACTGATTCGATGTTGTGACCATTAGATGGTCGGATTATGTTGAGTTAAATGGATTTACTGCAGTCGGCAGTTAGCAGCCGGATTCGAGTATCCTGATTGGACTTACGGTAGGATTGGATTGACGTCATTACGATGTCAAGACCGCGGAGTCGGTCAGATTGTTGATTTTACTGCTTTTCGCAGTTGGGTTCAGAGTGACCCTAGGGCTTGATTGTGGAACCCTACCTTATGTGTATGGTTCGGAAATGTGAGTTGACTGGTGGTTTGACTTGGACGACTATTCGGATTTGGATTCGTTAGTCGGTCTAGTCATGTCAGCTTGTGTTGGGACTGCACTTCGCAGTCAGGGTTGTACGTATCGGTTAGACCGAGTTGGTTGTCGTGCTACTTCAGTTGTGGGTTGGTGCAACTAAGGTCGTGGATGACCTGGTAGACGACAATGGTTTAGTCGAGTTACGACAGGATAGAGATTGTTGGACAAGTTACCAGAGTTGGTACTTTTCGATGGAATCCCGGAGAGGGGATACAGAGTAGTTAGTACGGGCGATTGATTCCGTTGGATACGGAGTCTGGATATAGCGATGTCTGGTAGTTAGGTCTGCACGAGTGTGGGGCAGGCGCTACTACCGAGAGTGGTTATAGTTACGATTGTTGGGGATCGGGGACGTTCGGGGAACGTTTTCCTTTTCTCGTATGAGTTGTCAGGGTTACTGTACCCAGAGTTGTTAGGTACGAGGGAGACTGAGTTTCTCCTATTTGAGCAGAGGTACGGGATCGTCGCTCGGTGTGAGCGGAGATCAAGGGTTGTCAGATTTGCACCCTGTGTGCCGGTGCTGATGTTGATGGATTATAATGGGATACTGGTACTGGTGTTGGTGCTGGTGCCGGTGATTGTGGTGACGGTGAGTTACGAATCGAGATGTGACTCCATCGAGATACGTATATGTTCGGTATCTGTGAAGTGGTTAGGGGACACGTGGTTGATGTCCAGGTATGTTGTTTCCAATCTTGTTGGAACTTCGAAATCGCGAGAGGGTGGTAGATGATGTAGATGTTATTGATGTTGTTGGTTGCCACTAGTACACTGATCGTGTATTGGTTGGTGGACCTGTGATTTGTCTTGGGTCATCAGGAGGAGATGAGTATATCGAAGTTAGGTGACTGAGATTCCTCATTCTCTACTTGGTGGCAGACGATGTCAGGTTACCTGACGTGGTGAGTGCATCGAGTGTTGTTTGCATTCACGTAGGATGGATTATTCGATCATTCTTGTTTTGCCTTGGTGGAATGACAAGGATCGATACGAGGTAATAAGTGAGAACCCACAGTCTCGGCGTGTCTCGTCGTAGACTAATCTATTTAAGATGTGGGAAATGGTCTAGGACTTTGGTTGGCGAGACGATCCTCGATCGTGACGTCTATGGTCGGTTGACGTAGTGTTGGATCTGGATCGTGATTTGGGTATCCAGATAGGTGGAGAGTTTATTACTCTTACTTGGATGTTGAGTGAAGCATGATGGGACTGAACTTCTTTTCGAGGTAAATCCCATATGGCTTATTACTCGCCTGAGTAGTTGTCCGATGAGTAGGTGTCTGACGAGGTCGGATTTTGTCTGACCTAGTGTTGTGTTGATGTTGGGATTGACTTCCCTATGAAGTCAATCGATCGTATGGTGGTAATCGGTTGAGTGGGTAACCGATAGGTTTGGTTTTGGTACATCTAGGTAGACGTGAACGATATTTCAGGTTTTGGAATCAGATTTCTGGATGACGATTCAGGATTTGATTTTGGAACTTGAAAGAGGATTTCTGTATTTGGGTTTTGGAATCGGATTCTGGGTGACGATTCAGGATTTGATTCTAGAGCTTGACTATAGATTTTCTTTTATGGATTTGGGTTCGGAATGGTTATTCCTAATACTAGTTTACGGAATGATGATTTCGGATTTGAATTTGGACATGATTATGGATATGATTTCTGGGTTTGGATTCGGGATTTCTTACGAAATTGCGGATTCGAATTCAGATTTGGAAATAGATAATGGGTTGGAGTTTCGATTTGTCTAGATCGGACAGATGGACTCCATAATTGAAACGTGATTGACTACAACCTAGGTGGTTGTAGGCTGATTGATGGGTAGATGTACGTACCTGGTTTGTTGTTCGAGGTACGACACCGGGCAGACTTGGGATGTCTGGTGACGGTATATAGGTTATACCGGTGGTGCGTTGGAGAGCGTATTGGTAGTCGGATTGGTTCTGATACCATCAGATTAGTTGAGGTCGTGGACTGGACATTGGATACTGTGCAGTGGGTCATGATATTTCTGATGGGTCTAGTTACACACAGGTCGAGTGTTTTGTTAGTATGCATATACTCCGGTTGAGTGAGTTGGTGGTTAGTATAACCACAAGGGAGTATAGTGTTAGTTTTCGACTGACGACTGTTAAGTGGTGACGGTCTGTCGGAGGTGTCAGCGTGGATCGTTGAGTGAGGTCTGATGACTCCCAGTGGGAGCAGACGTCAGGGTATCTTAGTGAGTGAGTAAGGAACCGTAGAGTTGTTTATGTCAGCGAAAGGGTAGATTTGACAAGTGGGTCGATCATAGGATACTTGGGCTCCTCTGATACTGACAGGTGGTGTCAGTTCGGAGCGTACGACTTCTGCTATTCGACGTGGTCGAATGTAGACGAGGCGACATGAGCGTTAGTGGTACGTCTGGTTGCAGACGAGTAAGTATTGTTCTAGTTGGTTGGTGTACGAGGGTACACGTATTTCGAGGTCGATTCTACCTTCCACGAGGTGGATGTGGAATCAGAATAGTTGGCGTTTCGAGAACGAAACTAATTAAGGAGGGAAGAACGGTTAGATTAGGTCGGTTGGAATTTCGAGGACGAAATTAATTAAGGAGGGAAGGTTGTAACGACCCGTCCCAAATTCCTAGATTAGATTAGTGACTAATCACGATTAGTGAGGCTAATCTGTGATTAGTAGAGCGAAATCGGACGAACGGTGCGAAATGACCGTTTTGCCCCTGATGGTGGCAAAACGTTGACTTTTTAATCGGGCAGTCAAATGGACTTTGACCGATGACCGTGACGTAGTTCGTAACGTCACGAGTTCATAGACAGGTGGCACGTTCAATTCCGACGTTCGAGGAAGAAGTTATGACGTTCGGAAGTTTAGGGGCATTTTGGTAATTTGGGTGAATAGGGGGTCAAAAGTTGACTTTTTGACCGGGAGGTCCGATGGCCGAGGGCCGAAGACCGTTACGTAGATAAGGACGATACGAATCCATAGGCAGGCGGCACACTGAAATCGGACTTCGAACGGGAGAGTTATGGGTCACGGAAGTTCGATTTCACTATGCACGAACTTCGAGACGGGGACGATTTGGCGAAATCTGATTGGGCAGATATTTTAGTGGGCCCCATGGATGAGTGACAAGTGTCACTCATCCCATTGCTTTGATTCCCCAAAATGTGGATCTATATAATTAATTAATATTATTTAATTATTTTTATAAACCAAACCCACCCACCATTTAATCTTAACCATCCATTCCAAATTCATTTTAAATCCTCACCCTCCATCTCTCATTCCCTCATCTGATCACCTCTCTTCTCTTCCACGGCACCATCACCATTTTCATTTCATTTTCCTCATTTTCCTCACAAACCCGAAAACCCCATTAACCCATATTCTTCATTTTCTTCAAAACACAGCCAACACCCACACTCCCTCATCATCTGCGACTGAGACCAGAGAGATAAGGTGAGGATGTGACGATGAAGTACTAAAGGACACGGCGGCTGAAGACGACGGAGGACACGGCGGGAGGAAACCCGAAATGGTAGGTTTTGGGGTTTGAATTTGAAACTTGAGTTTTATTGGGTTTGAATCGAAACTAATAATTAGGTTGTGATTCTGGGGACTTGAGGAGGCTAACAGGATCGAATGAAGTGGCGGGGGACGACGGTGCAGCCCAGAAGGACGGCCGGAAACTGGGCGACTGTTCTTGGCACCGTAGGTAATTATCGCGACCCGTTTCATAGTTTTTAAGCCCATGGATCCTTAGGTTAGGCTGAGAGGAGTAGAATGGGACAAACGGGAGGAAAAATGGTGGCCGGAGCAGGGAGAACCGGCCGGGTCAAGTCGCGGGTCACGGCGACCCGGTTGCAGGGTTCGGGTCGACCCGTCGAGCGGTTGAAGGTGGTGACGTGGCATGATGACGTGGCACCTGTCAGGTTGTCAGGTGACGTGGACCACTCATCAGCCGACACGTGTCATATGTCAGTGCACAGTCAGCACTGACATGTCAGTGACGTGGCCCAATCAGGGGCTGACACGTGGCACTGACGTGGACCAGTGCCGTGATGACAAGTGGCACATGTCAGACTGCCACGTGGCACTGATAGCACAGTGACGTGGACCAATGGGAGCATGACACGTGGCACCTGTCAGAGTCTGACATGTCAGACCTGACAGCTGTCAGATGACGTCATGCTGACGTCAGCGATGACGTCAGCAGGTACTGTAGCAGGCGCGTGAAGCCCACGCGCAGCCACTTCAGGCGGCGCGTGAGGGCGCATGGCAGGGAATCTGGGGAAGGTTCCAACATACGAAATCTTCAATTCGATGTAACGACCATTTTGAGACTGGTTTCGTGTCGATCGGACACCGTCTCGATATGTTTCGGGGCATCGGAAGGTTTAGGTTCGGGATTAAAAATAGTTAAAAATACGGAAAAATTACGGGGCTTTGGTAGGAGGTTAATTAAGTAGTTAGTAACCTTCTATTACGATTTGGACAGGTTTGGGAGTCCCAGTGACGGTGATCGGCTCGGGGAGCCGTATGGCACGCAAATCGAGGCGGCAGCTCGGACGGTCTGTGAGTGGACCTTGTTTTCTAAATTGGTGCATGCATAAATGTTTATTATATGTTTTATTACTTGTTTGATGATGCCATGGGTGCATTTGTATGTGGTTACGTTTAAGCACGTATTTTGAGGTTTCGGCCTTATACGGTGCTTATACGGGTCTGTATTTCTTTATTGATTTAAATGAACTGAATTTGGATTTCAAAATGATAAACTCGGGTATGAAACCCATTTGGTTTTGTCTCGGGCATATGACCTCAGATTCCGGGCACGGTGCCCAGTTGGTGTCCTATGTTCGAGTACGAGACCTAGTCACTTTACGGTTTATGATTTCAGGTCAGGGAACCTTAAATGGAGTCCCAGGTTCATGACGGTTTATGGGAACCGGCATGAACCCTTGTTATGGTATTATGGTTCATGACGGTTTGTGGGAACCGGCATGAACCCTTGTTGGTTATTACGGTACATGACGGTTTATGGGAACCGACATGTTACCTGATTATGGATATTATGGATCATGACGGTTCAGAGGAACCGGTCATGAATGTTTATGTTATATATATATATGTTCGTCTACCTTCCTTTACTTCTATTATCTCCTCCGGGGAGGGTTGTTGGCCTGGGTGGACCCCGGAGTAGTCACGGAGCACCGACTGAGTGGAGTCACCCCCCAGTTGGGTTCCTTACTCTCAGGAAGGCTATGATTACTATTACCTCGGGTAGGGTCAGAGGTCTACGGACATTGATCTTGACTTTGAGAAGACTCGGATTGAGACCCGGGTAGCACGCGCGTGGCTTTGGATACCGTGACAGGATTGGTTGTGTGACTTATATATATGTATGTGATGGATATATGTTATATGATATGTGGTGTGTACAGGTGTGCACAGGATTTGAGCAGTAGCTCGTGTACTTGGTTTCTTTATGGTTTGGGGCCGAGTCCCTTATGGATTTGGGCAGTGGCCCGTATGGTCGTTTTCATTGTGGTCCTTTCGACCTTGGTTTATATCTGCTTTGGGCTTAGTCCCACATATGGTTTGTTTTGGATAAATGGTTTTTGAATGCATGCATGCTTTTTAGTGGAGGGTACAAATGTCTTCCTTATTAAATGTTTTATAAACTTTTGTTTTGTCCACTCACAGTTTTTAATGTTTTGACTGCCCTTCAGGTTGACATCGGATGTGGACTGTAGCAGAGACCGAGATATCACATACCTCCTCCGGATCCTGGCGTACTCTGATAGCCCGGGAGGGCAAAGGACGAAAATATCCCTTGTCTGACACTTCGTGTCAGACGGGAGCAGGGTCATCCCGCACTAATCCCTGGGGGATTGGGATGGGTCCTGTCACAGTGGGTCTCATCAAGTTGGTCCATTTCCAGATCAAACACTAAGGGTTATAATAGGTTCCTGGGATCCCTAAAAACAGATTGGGAGGATTGGTTTGGGCTAACTTGGCCGGAAATAGAATTCGGTGGGTAGCCACTGAAAACACTCCAGCCACCATTCTGGGCTTTATCAGCCATCCTTAGCCTCCAAAACTACCTCCTAGACCTCCTACCAATCCCCTAAACCCATCCTAAGCAACATCTAAGTTCCCTAACGACCAAAACCCGAATTTGAAATTCAAAACGTATAGGGGGTTCGAGTTTACCTTGGCCGTGCAATCCACCGCCGTCCATGGCGCCCAACAGCCTGTCACCTCCTTCCTTGGTCCAACACTCATCCTCAACTCTATCCTGGCCTCAGACAAATCAGATGGGAAGGGTTTGGATTTGGGTTCACTGATTTGGGTTTGGGTCGATCGAATGAACACAGGGGGGTGGTTGCATGTGTATGTGTAAGGAAGGCAATGGATAGGTGACACTTTACACTCATCCATTGGGTCTGGGGAAACGATATGGGCCCCACTCAGGACAAAAGTCCACTTTCGTCTCGTAAATGTACCGCTGTGAATAGTACCTCAAAACTTTCGTGAACCATAACTTTTCCGTCGAACGTCCGAATTCGACGTGCCACCTGTCTACGGACTCGTATCAACGCGATCTTCATAACGATCCTCGGCCCTCTGCCATCAAACCTCCCGGGTCAAAAGTAAACCTTTCACTCTCATTTAGGGGCAAAATCGTAATTTCGCCCTGAACGTCCGTTAATCCTCGGCTAATTTCCGATTAGCCCCACTTATCTGTAATTAGTCTTAATTAATCCTTTAAATTTGGGACGGGTCGTTACAACCTCCTCTCCTTAAATAATTTCTTCCTCAAAATTCAAACCGACATAATTCCACAATCAACTATGGAATCCAATACGTCCCTCTACTCGGGCATTCTCGTGTAACCATACACGTCCACCATAAGCCCCGTACTCGTTGGTACGCACTACCACCAGAGCTTCCAAAGCTCTAACTCACCCTCAGGAACTACACATCGGCTCGTAAGTCTCACTCGAGATGAATGTCGACATCTCGCATGTCACTCACTCTGGCAGGTCAGTTATACTAAGTTGATTTTAGATCCTTATAGTCTAACTTCCTGACACGTTCCAACCTACACCCAGCAGATTGCAACATGTACTATCACTAAGGTTATCCTCTTCAAACTACCATCAAGTCGACTTTTCAACCTGATGGTTCTTTTTATTTGACAACGGAAGCTAATATCCTATTCAGCATACGATCTGACAGTTATCCTCATTGCTCCCACTGAGCGATGTCTCACCTTCTATCACTCCGTGACCTACGCCGAAATCTTGACTCATCCTGAGTCTCAACTGTCGTACTACTCTTCCTGTCGACACCCAATCGACGTCTCACCCATCCGGGGTGCATGTGGGATCCAGATACACCCTACTTGTCTCAGGAGAGAAAACACCCTGCATTGAAGGTTTCCCTTGTCTCAGAGGAGTTGCTTCGCAAAGAAACTGACCTCAGCTCAGAATATGGGTCAATTTTCCAATTTGATTTCTTATACCCATGTTCTTTTTGTACACCAGCATGCAAGTCTGGCTTAGTGTCAGGCACTTACGCCAACAAATGCGGTTTATTCGAACCACGTGCACCAAGACGCACCATTCTGAATCTCGCTACTGTTTCACAATACGATTCTCCTCTGCTCCTAGCTTAGCATAATCAGCAAGGCAATCCACCCCACTAATTACTAGACCTCGGTCTACTCGCCTCAAGATTGCCACAATCACCTCAGTCCATACTTACCTCGGACACTCACTCGTCACATCCAGTGACACCAAATACTTTATGCTCTTCAAATCACTCAAATTTTACCTACAGCCTAGGTGTTCAGTTCTTACACCCTCTTTGAACCCTTAGTTGTCAAATCACTCCTCGTCATCCCACCTAGGGAAGAATCAAGGAGAATCCAAGATGATGACATCAAATTTCATCCTATGTCATCCCCCGACACCCTATACTACCTGCTAAAGAGCAGAAAATGAGAAGTCTCCTTCATCGACTTCAAAATCGAGAGTAGTTGCAACCATGTTGGAAATAGGTATGCTTCCAACTGGGTGTCAAGTCCAACCTTTGGACTTCCCCAAATCCTCGACTAAGAGTATTTTATGATAATTACTGTAATGCTTAGTCCATTCCTTCTGGACTAAACACTTCCATCTTTTCCGACCAACGACAACCGTCGATAACTATTGTAATGGCCCATTCTATTTCTCACTACCAGATTTCTCCTTAAACAAGCTTACACGAATTCAGGAAGTATGGTTAACCGCAGTCAACCACAACCAATCCACTCTCGATGATGGTACCTACCACGAGCTCGTACAGACACAACCCACGTACATCACCATCGAGACTCCGAACCTAAGTGATCAACTCACAGCCGACACCAACCGCTCAACACATAACATCTACCGATCAGTCCACCTCGGAATCTGATCCATAAATACAGCTCTTTTGGCAACTCGTCTGATCACTCACCAACTAGGGTTATCACAACCCGGCTACTCCCTGCAGCACGTCCATCTCGAGTGATCCCTCGTACTCAACTCCAAAGAGTCGTCACGCTCCGATACTGGTGTCCAAACAACCAGTAACCACAATCTGAGGACTTCGTCCTCTCCTAACTCTATGGCTCCTAGCCGTTGGATTCGCATAAATTTCGATCCTACTCGAGATCTACTTCCTTGAAACATGTGGCGTCTTTTGCCAAACGAACCCTAACTAGAATTCAACTCCACTTAATCCTCTTACTCTTACCCTAACCATCAGATTGATGACGAGCTGTTACCACTGCAGAGACATCACATCCTCGACCTGCGCTTCACTCTGAGAGCAAAACCTACTTTTATACCACTTGTCAGGACCCGTCCCAATCCCCCCGGGGATTAACGCGGGACGCACCTGATCTGGTTCTGACACGGAGTATCAGACAAGGGAAATTTCTAACTTCAGCCCACTCGGGGCTTCAGAGTACTCAAGGATCCGAAGGAGGAGTGTGATGTCTCGGTCTCTACTACAACCCGCATCCGCGATCAACCTAAAGGGTATTCAAAACATTAAAAGCTGTGAGTGGACTTTGGTTTTCTAAATTGATGTATGCATAACTATTTTATATGCTTTTATGAACATTTTTTGTGATGCCATGAGTGCATTTGTGTGAGTTTGTGTATTTGCATGTATTTCAAGGTTTCGTTCTTATACGGTGCTCATATGCGTTTGTGCTTTCTTTGTTGGTTTAAATGAAATGGTTTTGGATTTAAAAAGGATAAACTCGGGCTTGAGACCCATTTGGTTTTGTCTCGGGCATGTGGCCCTATTGATGACCTACAGGTCCGAGTCATGGTCGCGACGAGTGCTTTGTGAACGGCGAGAGACGACACAAGGCTCGCCTCCGGACTGGGATGTGTTCCTTCCGGAGAGGTCACGATGCATGTTCCACTATCGAGCAGCCACTGGAGGCTCGACTTCGGAGTGCTGACAGAGTAGGATATTGATCGGTGATGGGTGCACCATAATCTAGAGGTGGTCGCGTCGGTTATACGTTCACGACGACATACTAGGATTGAGGGCGGTCCTGGACAGATGGTTGCACGCATCACTACTATTGGAATCATGACTGACCCTGAGATATCGAGCTCGATGCCCAGTTGAGTCATGAGTTCGGGCACGAGGCCCAGTTGGTTTACGTTTATGATTTCGGGTCGGGGACCCTAAATGAATTTCTAGTTTCATGACGGTTTATAGGGACCGGGCATGAATCTCTTGAAAGGTTTTAAGAATTTTTTCGATATATATATATATATTCATATACCTTCCTTTATTTGGATTGTCTCCTCTAGGGAGGGTCGATGGCCTGGGTGGACCTCGGAGTAGTCACGGAGCACTAACTGAGTGGAGCCGCCCCCGTTGGGTACCTTACTCTCAGGAAGGCTTATGGATTATAACCCCCAGAGAGGGTCATTGATCTACGGATATTGACCTGGGTGGACCCTAGGGGGACTTGGGATTTGAGACCTCGGGTAGCACGCATGTAGCTTTAGAAACCGTGATAGGATTGGTTATATGTTATATGATCGGATTTTTGGTTTTGGGCTAAGTCCCACATCGATTTGGGCAGTGGCCCGTATGATTGGTTTCATTTTCAATTTTGTGCCAAGGCCCTAATGGTTTTGTAAATGGTTTTCAAATGCATGCATGCTTTTTAGTGAAGGGTATAAATGTCTCTTTCTTGTGAAAATGTTTTAATAAATTATTTGTTTTGTCCACTCACAACTTTTAATGTTTTGAATACCCTTCAGATTGATCGTGGATGCGGGCTGTAGCAGAGACCGAGACATCACACTCCTCCTCCGGATTCTGGCGTACTCTGAAGCCTCGAGGGGGCTGAAGTCGGAAATTTCCCTTATCTGACACTCCGTGTCAGACGGGATCAGGCACGTCCCGCGTTAATCACGGGGGGATTAGGACGGGTCCTGACAACAGGTCCGAAGTTCTTACAACAAATAGGCAAGGATCCGACACTTCCTCCCTGGTGACCTTATTCTGAAGAAGAAGTTCGCAACACCGAACCGTCTTGGCTCTCAAAAACTCAAGTCCCCATGGGAAGAGCCTTACCGAATCTACCAAGTACGAGGATAGGGGAGTTACGCTTTGGAAACCATGGGCGGAAAGTTGGTGAGTGGTTCCATGAACGCATCACCTTAGGAAATACTATGTTTAGTACAAAGAAACTAGACCAGCTTTAGTTATGTATTGAATATAGTCTTTGTCTTTTGAGAATGTTTTATTCAACTTATCAATAAAGATACCAAGTCATTCTCAAGTTAATCATGTTGTTTGCAAAGCCTTCCGCTAGGAAGCATACAAAGCCTTTCACCAGGAAGCACTCAAAAGCACTAAAAGCTTTCCACCAGGAAGCACTCAAAGCCTTCCACCCGGAAGCACTCAAAGCCTTCCACCCGGAAGCACTCAAAGCCTTCCGCCAGGAAGCATCCAAAGCCTTCCACCCGGAAGCACCCAAAGCCTTCCACCAGGAAGCACGCAAAGCCTTCCACCAGGAAGCACTCGAAGCCTTCCACCAGGAAGCACTCGAAGCCTTCCACCAGGAAGCACTCGAAGCCTTCCACCAAGAAGCACTCGAAGCCTTCCACCAGGAAGCACCCCAAGCCTTCCTCTAGGAAGCACCCCAAGCCTTCCTCTTGGAAGCACCCCAAATCTTCCTCATGGAAGCACTTCAAGCCTTCTCTTAAGAAGCACATGCCCTTCCTTGAAGGCAACACCAATGCAAATACTAACAAAGTTAGCTAAACCCCAACGTTGGAAGCTTATGGCTACAACGGGGGGCATTTGATGAACAAATAAGTTTGGGATACATCAAGAAGGAAATAATGACAAGACCCGCCCCGATCCCACAGGGACCACAAGGGGACGTGCCCTGCTCCCGTCTGACACCCAATAATTCATACCAATTTTAACCTCAAAACATTTAAAAGCATAAATAACCAAATTAAAGTCATACATCAAATCCGAATTAAACGAATGTCAGACAAGGGATGAAATCCAAAATTACAAATTTGCGAGCACGACTCTAAAGTAAACCTGCGGGTACACCGCCCAGCAGGGGTTCAGGTACGCAGAAGTAGATCTATGCCTCAGCCTCTGGTTCCTCCTCTACCTCAGTTTCCCGACCTGGAGGGGTTATCAAAACATTAAGGGTAAGTGGACCGAAACTCAAGTTTATGAAATCGTTTGATAAGTAAAACATATAATTTACCCCTCCGTTTTCCAAACATGCGTGCATCATAATTCAAAATCATAAACCATATAATATGAACCATAAGGCATATAATAAAACCATAAGTATAATTTTAGTTGCTGCACTATACACTCCAATCCCGACATCCCTGATGTCTGACGTCCCTGACGTCCAATAAGGTCACAATCACAAGGCTACGCGTGCCACTCGGGTCTCAATTTTCCGAGTTAAATCCCCGAACCCCGTTCGGGTACAGCATCACCTGATGCAGCATCACCTGATGCTTAGCGTCATAGACGCTGGACGTACTAGACGCCCGTGACCTCTCCGGGGTACCTCGCCGGAGGAGACAATATAATATGGAAGGATCTATACAGTGCAGTAACAAATGCATTTTGTTGATATCCACATGCAAGGCATATATATACATAGATAAAATCCGAACCGATCATTAAGTTTCACCAGACGGGTCTCAAGCCCAAATACCGTGAAACATGCCATAACCATATTTTCCATATCCTCAAAACCATTATTGTTTTAGCATGTGAATAAGTATAAATAACCAGAAAACATTTATGCACGCAAGGGTTTAAGAAAATGGTCCACTCACAGTACAATCCTGCTAGAAACCGAACGTATACCCTCGTCCTGGTACAAATGTACAATCCCTGTCAAGTCCAAAGTATTCGTAAAGATCAATACAAACCCCTAACATTCAGCCATGAAAGCCTAGGTCGAAACCGGCCCGGGAAAGCCGCCCGAACGCGCTTTCCAAGACAATAAACCTTATTTTGACCAACTTAATGATCTCCGATCGAGCCGAAACCACCGCCATTGGATCCGGATCGTCGAAACCTAAAGGATGGTGGTGGTCCCACCAGAAACACTGTTCACACGCGCCCCCACACGCCGGTCAACGCTGGAACAGTCCTGCTGACGTCATCGCTGACGTCACTGCTGACGTCATCTGACAGCTGTCAGGTCTGACGTGTCAGACTCTGACAGGTGCCACGTGTCAACATCCGATTGGTTCACCTCGCTGATCTGTCAGGCCACGTGTCAGATCTGACATGTGCCACGTGTCAGCACGGCACTGGTCCACGTCACTGACATGTCAGTGACACGTGGCAGTCCCTGACTGGTCCACGTCACTGACATGTCAGTGCTGACTGTGCACTGACATGTGACACGTGTCGGCTCACGATTGGTCCACGTCACCTGACAGACTGACAGGGTGCCACGTCATCACCGCTGTCCTCAGACGGGTTGACCCGAAAACCTGCAACTCGGGTCGATCAGACCCGCGATCATGACCCGGTTGCCATTTCTTCATTTCTCAACCATTTCAGTCCTAGTTTGTTCCTAGATGCTCGTCTCAATCCCAGAAAGGGTTCTAGCTAATCAAAATTGACAAACACAGACAGGATCGAAGGCTTACCTCGATGAACAGACCCGGTTCCCGTCGCCGTTTATACTCCGTTCAGGTCACCTCCGGTCACACAATTGAGTTCTAGAGGTTCCTAACAGTCCATAGAAGTGAATAGAGTCAAAAAGGAATGCCAACAAACGCTGAACAACAAGCTTCCATTTCTGAGTTTTTGAACCCGTTTCGGGTTTTGAAGCCGGCTCACCTCGCCGCCGTCTGCCGCCGTCCACCGCCGTGCCTCCGTCCTTCCCCGTGAGTCCAGCAACACACAGACACAGGGACAGGGAGTAGTGCGGGTGTGATGGATGAAATGGGCAGTGTGTGGGTTCGGGTGAGAAATATATATAGAAATGGAGGGAAAGCTGCACAATGAAATGAACGGCCCAGATTGAATCTCAGAATGAGATCAAGGGCTGAGATTAGATCTGGAGGTTTTCAGATCAAGGGCTGGAATTTAAAGCTGATTCTATTGCTATTTAATCCAATAGTGGATCTGATCCAATCTAGCCAATGGGTGAGTGACACTTGTCACTCACCAGGTGTCCTCCAATCAGATTTCCTGAATTTAATATTCGACACGAAAACCGAGACACGAACTTCCCAAATTCACGTTTCTGACCAAAACTTCCTCGTACGAAGTCCGATTTCGGCGTGCCGCCTGTCTACGCACTCAGGACGTCGAGGCCTACCCAACGGTCCTTGAGTCAACTGAAAATTAGCTGTCAAACGAAAAGTCAACATTTTCCCCCCGAGAGTCCAAATTACGGTAATGCCCTTGAACTTCCGATAGTCATAACTTTTACCCTGATCGTCCGAATTGGACGTGCCACGTGTCTATGAACTCGTGACGTCCCGAACTACGTCACGGTCATAGGTCAAAGTTCATTTAGTTCACCAATCAAAAAGTCATCAATTGACCATACCATTCACAAGGGTAAAATCGTCAAATCACACATTAAAGTACAATATGGGAATCCTCGAATTTCCGGGGTGTTACAACCTTCCCCCCTTAAGAAATTTCGTCCCGAAATTTCAAAGAAACAAATGAGGAAATTGTTCTCGCATCTGAGCCTCAGGCTCCCATGTGGCTTCTTCCACATTCTGGTTTCTCCAGAGAATCTTCACGAGAGGGATCGTCTTTCGTCGTAGTACCTTGTCCTTCCGATCCAAGATCTGTACTGGTTGTTCTTCAAAGCTCAAATCCTCCCGTAGTTCGACAGGTTGTTCCCCAAGTACATGAGAAGCATCACGTACGTACATCCGCAACATCGATACGTGGAAAACATCGTGAACTCTCGATAGTTCTGGAGGTAGTGCCAATCTGTATGCAACTCTGCCAATTCTCTCCACGATTTCATAAGGTCCGATAAAACGCGGACTCAGTTTCCCCCGTCGGCCAAAACGGATAATCCCTTTCCACGGAGACAACTTCAGGAAGACAAAATCTCCCACTTCAAACTCCAAGTCTCGAATCCGTCGGTCGGCATAACTCTTCTGGCGATCCTGTGCCACCTTCAATCTCTCCTTGATCACGCGAACAGTTTCCATGGTTAAGTCCATCATCTCCGGCCCTAAAGCCGCTCGCTCTCCTATCTCCGTCCAGCAGATAGGTGTCCTGCACTGTCGGCCATACAGTGCCTCATAAGGTGCCATCCCGATGCTTGCCTGATAGCTATTGTTGTAAGCGAATTCCATCAATGGCAAATGAGTATCCCAAGAGTCTCGAAACTGTAGTACACATGACCTCATCATGTCCTCCAGGGTTTGAATGGTTCTTTCAGACTGTCCATCGGTCTGTGGATGGAAAGCAGTACTGAAACGTAAGGTTGTTCCCAAAGTAGCTTGCAAACTCCGCCAGAACTTGGAAGTGAAACGCGGATCACGATCGGACACGATCGATTCCGGCGTACCATGAAGTCGTATGATTTCCTTCACAAACAACTGAGCCAGTCGGTTAGGTTTATAGGTTTCCTGAACTGGCAGAAAATGGGCTGATTTGGTTAACCGATCCACGATCACCCATACTCCGTCCACTCCACTCTGAGTCCTCGGTAACTTAAAGACGAAGTCCATGGTGATGTGATCCCACTTCCACTCAGGAATCGGAAGTGGCTGCATAGCCCCATACGGTCTCTGCCGTTCCGCCTTAACCTGCTGACAGGTTAAGCATTTGCTCACGAACTCAGCAATATCCTTCTTCATTCCTGGCCACCAATAATGGTTCCGGAGGGTACGGTACATCTTTGTACCTCCCGGATGCATGGCATAGGCCGAACTGTGGGCCTCCTCAAGTATCTCGGCCCGTAACTCTGCCACTGCAGGTACGCACAAACGGCCCAATTTCACCAGTGCTACATCGTCCCGGATGGTAAAATCCTGTCTCCCATCCGCATCGACCTCAATTCTGTAAATACAGAGTATCGGATCCTGAAGTTGTGCCTCGATGATCCGATCAATCAGTACTGGTCGCACATGGAAGCTGGCCAACAAAGCTCCATGCTCATCCGTACCCAAAATAACTCCCGCCTTTCGGAGTTCCACCAGCAAGGGAAGATACACCATCCCCAGGTGTGCAATAGTTCCCGCTGATTTCCTGCTGAGTGCATCCGCCACCACATTGGCCTTACCCGGATGGTACTCGATCGTACAGTCATAGTCCTTCAGCAGCTCCAACCATCTCCGTTGTCTCATGTTAAGTTCCTTCTGAGTGAATAGGTATTTAAGACTCTGGTGGTCGGTGTATATCCGACACGTTGCGCCGAACAGATAATGTCTCCAGATCTTGAGAGCATGAACCACCGCCGCCAACTCCAAATCATGGGTTGGATAGTTCAACTCATGGGTCATCAGCTGCCGGGATGCATAGGCGATAACCTTGCCAGTTTGCATCAACACGCAGCCTAGACCTTGCAGCGACGCATCACTGAAGACCACAAACTCCCCACTGTCATCCGGCAATGCAAGGACAGGTGCAGTGGTCAATCGATCTTTCAACTCTTGAAAGCTCCGATCGCACTGCTCGTCCCAGATAAACTTTACTCCCTTCCGAGTCAAACGAGTCAAAGGTGCAGCAATTTTGGAGAAGCCCTCCACGAATCTCCGGTAGTAACCTGCTAATCCGACGAAACTCCGCACCTCGGTCACTGTTGTCGGTTTAGCCCAGTTGGTCACCGCTTCTGTTTTCTGGGGATCCACGCAAATCCCATCCGTCGATATCACGTGTCCCAGAAAACCAATACTGCTCAGCCAAAACTGACACTTGCTCAGCTTGGCGTACAATTGTTCTTGTCTCAGTCTCTCCAAGACCAACCGTAGATGTTCTTCATGTGCATGGGCACTCCCCGAGTATACCAAAATATCATCGATGAACACAATCACGAACTTATCCAAGTAGGGTCGGAAGACCCGGTTCATCAGATCCATGAATGCTGCTGGAGCATTCGTCAAACCAAATGGCATAACAAGGAACTCGTAGTGCCCGTAACGGGTTCGAAAAGCAGTTTTCGGAATATCCTCCTCCGAAATCCTCAGTTGGTGATACCCAGATCGCAAATCAATTTTCGAGAAGCACTGAGCTCCCCGCAACTGGTCGAAAAGTTCATCGATCCTGGGTAGAGGATACTGATTCCTCAGCGTCACCCTGTTGAGTTGTCGATAGTCAATACATAAACGGAGACTTCCTTCCTTCTTTTTTACGAACAACACCGGTGCTCCCCACGGTGAAGTACTCGGTCGGACATATCCCAAATCTACCAACTCCTGCAATTGAGTCTTGAGTTCTCGTAACTCGGCTGGCGCCATCCAGTATGGTGCCTGGGATATAGGTCGGGTACCCGGGAGTAGTTCAATAGTAAACTCAATCTCCCGCGATGGTGGCAATCCAGGTAAGTCTTCCGGGAATACATCCGGAAACTCACAGACTACCGGTATTTTGTCGATAACCGGAGTATCGACCCGTTCCGACACGACATGCGCCAGATAACCCTGGCATCCCTTCCGTAGAAGTTTGGTAGCAGTAAGTGACGAAATCACTTCAGGAGGCGAACCATCACGTTCTCCCTGGAAGATAACTTCCGGCAAACCCGGGCTCCGCAAAATCACTTGCTTGCTACAGCAGTCGATGAGCGATCCGTGCTCCGACAGCCAATCCATCCCTAGGATTATATCGAAGTCGTGGATATCCAGAATAATTAAGTCTGCTGGTAAATCCACATCCTCAATTCTTACCGGGCACCTCCGAATCACCTGATTCACAAGGTACACGGTACCCATCGGGGTGCCAACACCCATTTCGCAATCTAAAGCTGATACCACACAATCAAGCATACCAGCACAACTTTTCGAAATAAAAGAATGTGTAGCCCCCGCATCCATTAATACACGTACAAGAAGGTTAAAGATATGTAGTGTACCTGTGACCACGCCTGGAGCAGTCCTCGCCTGCTGCTGGGTCATTGCAAACACTTGGGCCCTCGGCCCTCCGTTCCGTCTGCGCCCGCGCGCGCCACGTCCAGCACCACGGTCACCTCCCTGACCGCGACCTCCATTAGTGTGGGAAGCCGTGCTCTGCACCACACTCGAGCCCCCAGCGTCGTTGTTCTTGGACAACTGTGGACAATTATTGGCATAGTGGCCCACCTCCTCGCAAGCGAAACAAGTTACCGGCCTTGGCCTGTCCGAATGCCCGCCAGAAGCACCGCTCCAAGATGAGCGTTGTCCAGAGTTGTATCCAGATCCTCTGCCCTGAGAGCCTCCACGTCGACCCGACCAGCCACGACCCTTGAAGGATGAGGGTGCTCCCCTGTAGCTCCCTCCCTTGTTGTTCTTATGGCCCGATGGCCCAAGATGTGGGCGATCCTGACGTCGCCCCTCCCCCGAAGGTTGTCGTGATTCGTGTGCCGCCAGACTGGCCTCGACACGCACCGTTGCGTCGACCATATCCCTCAGAGAAGCATGGGTGGTAGCAGTCACACTGGCCCGGATCTCCCCTCGGAGTCCAAGCTCAAACCGCTGGCATTTGTCCTCCTCCGTGCTTACGAATGAAGCAGCGAACCGGGAAAGTTTCCCGAAAGTTTGCTCGTAGTCTGCAACAGACATGTCACCCTGCTCCAGCCGCAGGAATTCCGCCTCCCGCGCCGCGCGAAAGGATCGCGGGTAGTACTGGTCCAGAAATCTGGAACGGAAAGCTTCCCAGGTAGTGGTATGGACAGACCATCCAGACATTTCGAGTCCGTGCCACCATTGGTAGGCTCCTCCCTCCAGTAAGAATGCCGCCAGAGTCACTCGTTCGCCCGGAGGGCAGTGCATCACCGAGAAGATCCTCTCCCACTTGGTGATCCAGTCGTGAGCATCCTCGGGGTTTGATCCCCCGCAGAAAGGAGTGGCTCCCAAACGTTGAGCCCTTTCGATGCTCGCGCATTCCATCTCTCTTTCTAGATCCTCGTCCGTTCGAGTATGAGGAATTCTCCTAGGAGGCATAACCAACTGTTAAGAGGCATAGATCAGAAAACAATATTCTTAAAAGTCGAAAAGTAACTAGTACTAATCGCTAGTCTAGCATGCTGACCAATACCCTAGTACTGACCATAACCTAGTGCTCTGATACCAAGCTGACAAGACCCGCCCCGATCCAACAGGGACCACAAGGGGACGTGCCCTGCTCCCGTCTGACACCCAATAATTCATACCAATTTTAACCTCAAAACATTTAAAAGCATAAATAACCAAATTAAAGTCATACATCAAATCCGAATTAAACGAATGTCAGACAAGGGATGAAATCCAAAATTACAAATTTGCGAGCACGACTCTAAAGTAAACCTGCGGGTACACCGCCCAGCAGGGGTTCAGGTACGCAGAAGTAGATCTATGCCTCAGCCTCTGGTTCCTCCTCTACCTCAGTTTCCCGACCTGGAGGGGTTATCAAAACATTAAGGGTGAGTGGACCGAAACTCAAGTTTATGAAATCGTTTGATAAGTAAAACATATAATTTACCCCTCCGTTTTCCAAACATGCGTGCATCATAATTCAAAATCATAAACCATATAATATGAACCATAAGGCATATAATAAAACCATAAGTATAATTTTAGTTGCTGCACTATACACTCCAATCCCGACATCCCTGATGTCTGACGTCCCTGACGTCCAATAAGGTCACAATCACAAGGCTACGCGTGCCACTCGGGTCTCAATTTTCCGAGTTAAATCCCCGAACCCCGTTCGGGTACAGCATCACCTGATGCAGCATCACCTGATGCTTAGCGTCATAGACGCTGGACGTACTAGACGCCCGTGACCTCTCCGGGGTACCTCGCCGGAGGAGACAATATAATATGGAAGGATCTATACAGTGCAGTAACAAATGCATTTTGTTGATATCCACATGCAAGGCATATATATACATAGATAAAATCCGAACCGATCATTAAGTTTCACCAGACGGGTCTCAAGCCCAAATACCGTGAAACATGCCATAACCATATTTTCCTTATCCTCAAAACCATTATTGTTTTAGCATGTGAATAAGTATAAATAACCAGAAAACATTTATGCACGCAAGGGTTTAAGAAAATGGTCCACTCACAGTACAATCCTGCTAGAAACCGAACGTATACCCTCGTCCTGGTACAAATGTACAATCCCTGTCAAGTCCAAAGTATTCGTAAAGATCAATACAAACCCCTAACATTCAGCCATGAAAGCCTAGGTCGAAACCGGCCCGGGAAAGCCGCCCGAACGCGCTTTCCAAGACAATAAACCTTATTTTGACTAACTTAATGATCTCCGATCGAGCCGAAACCACCGCCATTGGATCCGGATCGTCGAAACCTAAAGGATGGTGGTGGTCCCACCAGAAACACTGTTCACACGCGCCCCCACACGCGGGTCAACGCTGGAACAGTCCTGCTGACGTCATCGCTGACGTCACTGCTGACGTCATCTGACAGCTGTCAGGTCTGACGTGTCAGACTCTGACAGGTGCCACGTGTCAACATCCGATTGGTCCACCTCGCTGATCTGTCAGGCCACGTGTCAGATCTGACATGTGCCACGTGTCAGCACGGCACTGGTCCACGTCACTGACATGTCAGTGACACGTGGCAGTCCCTGACTGGTCCACGTCACTGACATGTCAGTGCTGACTGTGCACTGACATGTGACACGTGTCGGCTCACGATTGGTCCACGTCACCTGACAGACTGACAGGGTGCCACGTCATCACCGCTGTCCTCAGACGGGTTGACCCGAAAACCTGCAACTCGGGTCGATCAGACCCGCGATCATGACCCGGTTGCCATTTCTTCATTTCTCAACCATTTCAGTCCTAGTTTGTTCCTAGATGCTCGTCTCAATCCCAGAAAGGGTTCTAGCTAATCAAAATTGACAAACACAGACAGGATCGAAGGCTTACCTCGATGAACAGACCCGGTTCCCGTCGCCGTTTATACTCCGTTCAGGTCACCTCCGGTCACACAATTGAGTTCTAGAGGTTCCTAACAGTCCATAGAAGTGAATAGAGTCAAAAAGGAATGCCAACAAACGCTGAACAACAAGCTTCCATTTCTGAGTTTTTGAACCCGTTTCGGGTTTTGAAGCCGGCTCACCTCGCCGCCGTCTGCCGCCGTCCACCGCCGTGCCTCCGTCCTTCCCCGTGAGTCCAGCAACACACAGACACAGGGACAGGGAGTAGTGCGGGTGTGATGGATGAAATGGGCAGTGTGTGGGTTCGGGTGAGAAATATATATAGAAATGGAGGGAAAGCTGCACAATGAAATGAACGGCCCAGATTGAATCTCAGAATGAGATCAAGGGCTGAGATCAGATCTGGAGGTTTTCAGATCAAAGGCTGGAATTTAAAGCTGATTCTATTGCTATTTAATCCAATAGTGGATCTGATCCAATCTAGCCAATGGGTCTTGTCACTCACCAGGTGTCCTCCAATCAGATTTCCTGAATTTAATATTCGACACGAAAACCGAGACACGAACTTCCCGAATTCACGTTTCTGACCAAAACTTCCTCGTACGAAGTCCGATTTCGGCGTGCCGCCTGTCTACGCACTCAGGACGTCGAGGCCTACCCAACGGTCCTTGAGTCAACTGAAAATTAGCTGTCAAACGAAAAGTCAACATTTTCCCCCCGAGAGTCCAAATTACGGTAATGCCCCTGAACTTCCGATAGTCATAACTTTTACCCTGATCGTCCGAATTGGACGTGCCACCTGTCTATGAACTCGTGACGTCCCGAACTACGTCACGGTCATAGGTCAAAGTTCATTTAGTTCACCAATCAAAAGGTCATCAATTGACCATACCATTCACAAGGGTAAAATCGTCAAATCACACATTAAAGTACAATATGGGAATCCTCGAATTTCCGGGGTGTTACAAATAAATTCACGGAAAAAAAGTGGAGAAAAAAAAGCCCAAAGAAATTCGCAGCTGGAAAAAAGGGGGAAAAAATGCCTAATGTGATTCGAACATGAGTCTTGATACGCAAAATTTAAAAGTCTTTATCATTCGCGCTGGGGCTTCTATTTGATACATGTGAGATTTTTTTTATTTATTACTTAAATAATATATAATAAAAAAATTTTGAGGCCCCCGAAAATCAGAGGCCTTGTACAGCCACACGACTCGCACGGATCAGGGCCGCCCTTAGCTATAGCCACTTGGCCAGTAGGGCCTACGATCAATATGGGTATGCCACCTAGGCATAGGCCACATCTTACGGGCTAGAATGTACTTCAGTTTACCCGAAATTGAATATTCAAATGAATAATTTATGTAATATTAGCTAATAGCCTTATAGCACAACTTACTAATTTGTTGTATACATAAATAAGGGGAAATTGTGAATTTTTGGAGATAGTATGATGTCTTGTCCAAGTAAAACAGAAATTTGTTGCAATTTAAATATTTTATATTGTATATATTATATGAATATTTTTTATTTCTTACAAAAATGTTTATTTTTATTAGGTATATTTTTTAAATCAATGAAACTACTTAATATCGTCGAAATTTAATAATAAAAATTTTCTACATTAATATTTAGTCCTCCTCGTTTTTCATTCATGAGTTTGTGCTTGGTGCCACACTTTAAGAAAATGACATATATTTGCATCGGAAATCCGCAATTGTCATTTCCAAATAGTAATATAATAGTAAACTACCATAAATTATTTTGATTTTAATTAAGTACTTAATAATTTATATTTTACGAGTATTGAATATCAAATTTAAATATATTAAATTTTATTACAAAAATTCCAATAAGATTGTTTTCAACATCCCCAATAAAGTTGGGCTTATGGCATGTAACACATGTCGAATTGCACACGCAACGGATATCTCTCTAAGATAGAAATTAATACTTACCTTATTTTTATTAGATAAACTACTACTTACTAACTGTGGAGTTAATGTTATTATGATTCTTGTATTATTTATTGGTAAATATCATGAGGATTTCTTATACTCGAAGGGTGAGTCTAGTCATTACTCAAGGTGCAGCTTGTCCTTAGCCACAATGTGCTCTCAATGAATTTCGAATTCCTCCCAGTCAAGCATCAGGAAATTCACCATTTAGGGGGTGGCAATTTATCAACTGCACTATGTATACCTTGTGATTTCATTCTTGTATTATTAGAACCAAGTGAATTATTGATAGAAAAATAATTATTCTCAATGCACTTCAAATTTTAGATTAATCAAAAAGGGGAAATTACTAAAAAATAGCTCTAGTGGATTAAGGAAAATGCATGTGGTAATATAGTCTAATTCTATTGGTAAGAGCCTTGAAATTACATATTATTGTTATCAAATTATTCGAATCTCATATGTGATCGAAATTTCTCCCTCTTCTATTAGCACCTTTCAAGATCTCAAAAAACAAGAAGTGCAAAATGATTATATATTGTCATGTATATTTCTTATTATAATTAAGATGAAGTGGTCATGATGACAATTAATAGGGAAATTACCCTCCATGCCTAAAATGGTAAAAGTATATATATATATATATAATTGTATATATCTCATGTTACTGTAGGACGAAAAGTTGGTTTACAAACACTTGCGTCCATATTTCCATATCTGTCCACCAACCATGCATAAGAAAATAGATTAACCTACTACATTATGTTACACAAATAGCTACGTACTGGTGGCCGGTGGCCTTGCAAGTGCAAAATTTTTCTCATGCATGACGTTGATGTGTGTATATATATATTACGGATTATGGTGCTGGTGCTGGTGCTGTTGCTGTTGCTGTGGGAAAATACAAAAATAGCAAAAGAATTGATCATGGTTATTAAAATATCTGAAATGGTCTGTTTCTAACAGCTATTGTTTGAACTCCGTTGGAGGAATGCGCTTTAAAGACCCAAACCATCCGTCTGCTTTGACAAGTCAACATGGGAAATGTAGCTAGTTCTATATTGTCACGGTTTTTCTATGCAGAAAAAGCAAAATTAAAGTTGGAATTAAATCACGAGGAAATCTCAACTTCTTATAATATTATCTGTACGGAAATTTATTTCATTATGGATATGGATGGAACCTCAACTTCTCACAATATTATCAGTGAAAAAATTTACTTCATTATGGATATGATTGAAGTCGATAAAATTAAATTTCAATGAGCGTGAAAAACTTATAAAAAATCGTACTTATTTAGAATGCAGTTAATAATGAATTTTAAATCGCCTTTAACAAAAATTTCAAAATAACACACCCAATTATTTTAATTTTATTATCATATATGGTATTTTTATTTTTTTAAAGTACAATGATGATTTTAATACAGCATACTGTAAATTTAAGAATTAAGTTACGTAATAAAATAATTAAAAAAAATATTGAAATTTTATAAAGTAAAAGATATGGTATTATTATCATATATGGTATTTTTATTTTTCGTTAATCGTTATCCATATATAACTATACCAAACCAATCACCAATGGCAGAAAGCATCTTGTAAAGAAGGGAATCCATGAAAGGATCATTTTGCTTACATGGCATTAAAGTGACACGTTTTTGGCACGATCCGGGACAGTGAGAGCTGCGTCCACTGGAGTGAGCAGCCACCTCTCTACAGAATCAGCCAAAATTAGAAACTAATTCAAACAAGCAACATGTAAAAACAAACGTAAGCACTTTTTTCTTCGGATGCATCATATTTACAGATGGAAATTTTAATTCCATTGAAGAAAAAAAAAAGTATTAAAAATCGATTTACAATATAAACTTCTCATATTTTTTTCCAAAAAAAATATGAGAATCTTACGGAAAGGAATCTACATGCCTAAGAACAAATATAGTCTAATATTTTTTTGTTCAGAAAATATAGTCTAATATAGATTATAGATACCAGGTGGCCCTCTAGATGGCTGCTTTTATTGGGCTGACAAGTCATTGCCTGTATAACCATTTTGCATTGGATCTACTTGCTTCCTGGATGATATTCGTGCCCCAAATTTTCTGCTAGCTTCCAAAGATGCTGATCGAGTTAACTTCTGCTTGTTTATTTCTCCTTATATTGCTTAAGTTAATTTTTTTTCTGCTTGGTTTGCTTCTAAAAATAATTAGCATTATAGGTTTAGCAGGACCGGAACTTCTGAACTTCAGTGGACTTGTCAGACGGGAGCAGGATTGGGTACAGTTATCAACGTCCCGTGTGGGACGGGTCCTGTCATTAGGTATGAACAATTAGCATTATAGGTTTAGCATTCTGGTTTAGAGATTATGTTGCCATTAAACTGATCCTATTTGGGAAGTATCCTGGTGATTACAAATCATAATCAAGATAATATATAGTCACCTTTTAGCTTCTCCGCATTCTAGCTAAGTGATGGTATAGAAATTGCATTTGATTGGTATATTGCATTGTGCTGTTCTACAGTATGACAATAATTGATTGTGTGAACAAACTGTGCAAGCATTTGTTTCATTAATTTACAAGGATGGATATATTGATTGTGTGATACAATGTTATTTTTCAGAACCACAAACACTTGTGCCAATTACGTGATATATATGATGAATTTCCTCTGATTGTTTCCCATCCAGAAGTAAAATTGCTGATGTATATATATATATATATATATATATATATATATGGCCGTGTGTTGACAAAACATATTAGATTCTTTTCCCAGCAAACCGCTTCTACATATCAATATTTAGAAGCCCAGGCCATGAACATGTGAATGTGGTTGAAGAATTCGTATCCCAAAATAATTCTACAATTTCTGCATGGAAAAGTAAGGTTTAAACTTTCTTGACTAGCTATATGCTTCTAGTAATTGCTATCCGCGTATCCCAAAATAATTCTACAATTTCTGCATGGAAAAGTAAGGTTTAAACTTTCTTGACTAGCTATATGCTTCTAGTAATTGCTATCCGCTTTATCTCCACGAATATATTAAAATGACAAATATTATTAAGTCTATTATAATTTTTTAGAGTGCTAAATAATAACAACATCCATAACTTCTTCTGCAAGAAATGAAAATTATTCCAACTATGAATTCGTACAATTGGTGTCAAAGGGAAGCACAATATTAAATATTGAAATTATGATATTTAGTCACCATATATAAAATGTTTTGAACTCTATACCTAGCTATCATGATTCATGGATGATCATTTGTTCTCTAATCTTCCAGCCTATTTTTTAAGGTGTAGAATGATAAGTTCCTTCGTATATGTTGACTTGGGAATTTATTTATTCACGACGATTGCCAACGCGTTTTTGGTTAGCACTTTTAATATTGCTTGAGGTCCAAGTTTCAACCAAGTTTAAAAAGAAAAACAAAAAATTAAAAAAGGTTGAATGGAGAAATAATATTATTGTAACGTGTTGAAAACAGCAGCAGTCTAGTCCACCTAGACGCTTGAAGGTGAGAAATCGTCCTGCATAATGATTAATCGTTTAGATGGATTTACGTGTACATCCTTATATATATATTTAGCTATATACAAGTTTATATATATATAGAGAGAGATTTAGTTATATAAATTATTCTATTTATTAAATACTTAGTTAATAATATAAGTCTTAATTAAAATAAAGATAATAAATTAAAAAAATAGAATGTTGTATAATAAAATTAATAAAAAAAACTTGCATTTTTAATATTTATGATTCTTAACTCAATTTATTTATCTAGAGAACTAATTTTTGTCCTGAAATTATTTGATAGTATTCATTATATTATTAGTTTGTTGAACGTTGTCTTTAAAAAAACCGTTTAGGCCCCGCCTAACCGCTTAGGCATTAGGCCCTTATAGACCACCCTAGGAGTGCCTAGTGCCGTTTTGAACATTGCATGCATGCAACATTGATGTGTTATATATGTATATATAATTCAATTTCATTGGTATTATAGTTACTCCCTCTAGATCGTTTTGACGAATATCAAACATGATCAATACAAATATTTACTCATATTTATCATCAAGTTATATAGAGTCTGTCTTATCTTTATTTTATATATTTATTCTATCAATAAACTTCGGTATCTTATCAAATAAAAAACTACTTAAGTTATGGATGTATAAACAGAAGAAGGAGGGCTAGCTAGCGCGGTTGGAGTCTTGGTGGTTTGGGTCAGCTAGCTGCTGGTTGTATAATATTTATATAAGCCCTGGATGGGTGCCCATAAATGATGGCCAACTGGGTTATGTTCTTTTGCTCTTCCCACCAACCTCATATATATGTATATATATATTGGATATTTCTTGAATTATTTCATTTTATTATTATGTTAATCAGAAGATATATTTTTCTGCAATGCATTATGACACTGTGAGAGGGTTGTGGAAGAGACTGAATATATGTGAAAATAGAAAATGGTGACTGGGTAGAACAATTCCTTACCTTTCTTTCGTAGTTTCGTACCAAGCTACCGAACTATTCAATACCACGCACATGTCAAAATTAGGAGGAGACTTTTGATTTGAAGGTTTAGACTTTAGTAGGAGGACATTGAAAAGATAGATTGAAATTTATGAGGATGGACGAGGACCTATAGAAAATACCAAAACCCATCCATTCAAGTATTGTCAATATACATATAGACATCTACGTCAAATCCACTCAATAAAATGTACCACGAACATAAATTTGCTTCAATTTATACTTAAAATAGTAGAAATTTCGAAGACGTTTCACTATCCATTAGTAACATAGACTAACACTGTTAAAAAATTTAAAACCAATTTGATCATTACCTTTACCCCAACCCACCCAACCACCATCGTCTCTCTCTTTTTCTCTCTCAACTTCCGCCCACTTGCCTCACCAATTTTCCATGGATTTGTTCGCCGTCAGCAACTCCATTGACTCAAAAGCTTCAACCATTGTCAAATTTCTTAACCTCATTAACAAATGTAATTGAAAAAAGAGAAATAAATTAGTAAAGGGGATAAACTCATCTTCCTCAATGGTCGCTCTCATCGAATAGCTCTAGAGCTAGACCATTAGGACGACACAACAACGCACCATCAGTTCTGATGGTGGCGATCGAATTGACAACTAGGGTACTTGGAATACGATCGGTCGCAATGAGATTAGCTATGGTGCTGCTCTTGGTGGAGACGAGTTGGACCCGCTCAGTGGTGAGTTGGGATGTGCAGACCGATGAGGACTCTTAGTGGTTGTTTGGAAATAGATGAAGTAGAGGAAAATATCCTTGAGGCGGTGTCAGGTCTAGTCTGACGTACTCGGGTAGGTGGATACCAGTTCGACATGATCTTGTCCACTTTGTGCCATGCCCTCACGATTTTGTTTCTGGTAACTCATACGTAACTTTCTAGTAAGTTACCCATATTAGGATTACTCCAAATCAATCTCTCGTAATTTTGGAGATCTCAAAGAATCCAAAACCAGTAAGCTCCCAAAAGGCATCGTGTTTGGAGAGTCGGGTCGTGACACTGTCGATTAGAATCCTCAGTACTAGCACTGGAGGATGTAGTTTGGCCTCGGTGGTTTCCAATCTCGGACGACGTTTGGTGAAGTTGCACCATTTTTTTGGGTCTGCTTTTCCTCTGTCATGAGGATGAAAGGGAGACAGTATTGACAGGACCCATCCCAATCCTTCATGATTATCGTGGGATGTGCCTACTCCCGTCTGATACCACAAGTCAGACAAGGGATAGAACTGCAACCCGCTCGGGGTTATCTAGAGTACGCCAGGATCTGTGGTGCCATGTGATGTCTCGATCTCTGCTACAGCCCGCATCGGCTATCAATCTGAAGGGTATAAAAAACATAAAAGCTGTGAGTGGACAAAAACAATCAGCTATAAAAATAGTTTATTGAA
Organism: Prinsepia uniflora; assembly: GCA_032719365.1. Lineage (NCBI taxonomy): Eukaryota > Viridiplantae > Streptophyta > Magnoliopsida > Rosales > Rosaceae > Prinsepia > Prinsepia uniflora. Next base: position 6,007,176 of record CM064863.1, on the reverse strand, counting down.
AATACGTTTATACCCTTCATCATACATGCATCAGAAAACAGTATTTCAAATACTTTCTCAAAAGTAAGACGTATTTCTTTTCAAATCAAAACATAGTGAAAAATGCTTCTCAATCGAAGTCATTTCCTCAGTAAGGTCTCAGCCCAAAACCAAATCATACAGGGTCTCAGCCTAAATCAAATCACATAAGATCTCAGCCTAAAGATAAAACACGTGGGACCTAAGCCCAACTATAAAATACCATATGGGATCTTAGCCCATCATCATTAGTATCATCAGTCACGATTCTAATCCCAGCAACGCGTGCCCATATGCTCAAGGACTACTCTGATCCCAGCATATCGTCATGAACACATCACCAGCCGATCATCACTAGATCGTCATGAACATATCATCGACCGATCTCATATACCGCACTCCTGAGTCGAGCCTCCCTCGGCTACCACCTCCCTCGGCTGCTCGACAGCAGGCGCATCGTGACCTCTCCGTACCTCGGAGACAAGCATATCTCCAGAGTGCTCTCCGGGGAAACATATTCGCAACCGGAGGCCCTCTAAAAAAATCCAATTTTTTAAACTCTCTTTAAACTCAAAATCATAGGGACACAAGCCCGTACATGATCAATAGGGTCACAAGCTCGAAATATCATCAAATGGGTCACAAGTCCGAAAACAGCATCTATCAACACTTATAAACCCAGGATTCCTCGAATGTCAGGACCCATCCCAAATCCTCCCGGGATTAATGCGGAGGAGGAGTGTGATGTCTCGGTCTCCGCTACAGCCCGCATCCGCGATCAACCTGAAGGGCATTAAAAGCACGAAAAGCTGTGAGTGGATAAAAAAACTAATTTAATAAAATCATTTCATAAAAAGAAGATATTCATGCCCTTCACTAAAAAGTATGCATGCATTCAAAAATTAGTTATCCAAATCAATTATTAGGGCCTTAGCCCAAAACCGTAAGTCAAACCAATCATACGGGCCACTGCCCAAAACAAAATCAGTAGGGACTCAGTCCAAATCAAATCACTTGGGTCTCATCCCAAATCCAGTACATGTGGGTCTCAGCACAAAACGATACCAATGGGTCTCAGCCCAAAAACCAATCCTCGGCATCGCTGATGCCTGACATCCGAGATGTCATAATCAATCCTGTCACGGTTCCAAGTTATGTGTGCTACCCAGGGTCTCAAATCCCAAGTCTCCCCAAGGTCCACCCAGGTCAATGACTCGCAGGTCAATGACCCTCCATGTGGGGAGGTTTTAACCTTTGACAATCCTGCTCCTTAGTCACTATACAGACCGGACCGGACTCAAATCCTGCACCATGACTACTCTAGGATACTACGAGACGTCTGGAGGAGACAACCCACCACTCCAAGATACTACGAGACGTCTGGAGGGCCTCCATTCGCGAGGATGGCATACAGAAAACCATTTTTCAATTCATCTCGAAACCATTCAAAAGGCCATGCCCGGGTTTTCCATAAACCATCGTAAATCCAAATCCATTTGGGGCCCCTACCCGAAATCATGTTTATAAACCATAACTGGGCCTCATACCCGATATCATAACCAACTGGGCCTCAAGCCCGAATTCGTAAACCAACGGGGCCCTCGGCCCGATCGTATAACTCAAATGGGCCTCCTACTCGATTTCACATTAAATCAAATGGACTTCAAGTCTTTTAGTTTCCAAGTCAAATGGGTCTCATGCCCAATTCCATGTTTTTAAATCCAAAACCTTTCCATCAAAGCACCACAGAAAATGCAGCACGTATAAACACCGTATAAAACTATAAATCTCGAAATACGTGCCAATATGTAAATACTAACCTACCACAAACAAATGCACTCATGGCATCACAAAACATGCATTAAAACACTTATAAAACATTTATGCATGCATCAATTTAGAAAACAAGGTCCACTCATAGACCATCCAAAGCCGCACCTCGATACGCGTGCCATAAGCCTCTCCCGGGCCAATCACCGTATCCGGAGCTCCCGAACCTGTCCAAATCATTTTAGAGAGTTACTAAATACTTAAATAACCCCCCACTAAAGCCCCGTAATTTTCCAGAATTTTATTTTTAAATTCGATCCTAAACTTTCAGACATCCCGAACTATATCGAGACGATGTCCGATCGACTCGAAACTAGTCCCAAAATGTTCGTTACATTGAATAGATGATTTCACATGTTGGAACTTTCCCCAAACACCATGCGCGGGAAACCACGCGCGGTTATTGTTCACCTTCTTCTTCCTCTCGCCAACCCGGTTCAAACCGGTTACAATTGATCCGGTCCGACCAAACCGGCACGGGCAATTCACTGTTATTTTTCAACGTTTTTCAATCTGTTTTCAATCATTCTTCTCCCACTAGTTTTGTCTACTCATTTCCAATCAAACTACAACTTTAAAACATGAAATTAAGGCCGCAATTTTAACTTCCATATGGAGATCACAGGTCCTGTTTTCCTCCTAACTACTTTCACGACTCTGGCCACTTCTAGTAGTGGTTTCAGGCTCAAGCTCCTTCTAAAACCTCCAGGGACCTCATTCAAATACCCATTTCGATCGTCAAACACCAAAACACGAGTTGCCATATTCAATTTAAAAACAGAAAAGACGCGGTTAATGACCTTACCTTTGCCGTCGTCCTCTATCGTGGCCTCCACCAACAGTCACTCGACCTCCTATCCCTCTTCCTATCACAATTGACAGATGATGATGCCTGCAGGTGAGTCGAGTGTCACAGCCTCACAATATCCTCTGTTTTCCTCACGATAACCTCTGCTTTCCAAGGTTCCCAGCCACCGTCCACGGCAGCCGTCGTGGCAGCACCACCTCAGTTTCTAGTCCCTCATTGCCTTCACACATCACTCATAGAGATAAGGAGGATTGGATTATTTTCTTCACGGTTCAAACACATGGCCACTCTGTTTTTCTATTCTCACACACACAATCCACAAGACTCACTCTAGTTCAGCCAACACATACACAACTCACTAGTGTGTCTCTCCCACCATCACACTCTGCTCTTCTCACTCACCTGAACACAGAGCACAGACAACACTTAGCCTACCCCTGTTTTATCAATCACCGCCTCATTTGATTGATCGCACGGGAGAACAAAGTGAAACCAACCAGCAGGTATCCACGTGTCCCCATCTCTCTGCCCTCAGCTGAAAATATCCAACCCATCAAGGAAAGATGTCCTTATCCCACTGATCACCATTTCAAAAGTAGCCAAAAGACCATTTTACCCTTAATGCGCAAATTACCATTTTACCGTTCATATATTTAGACTCATATTTGAACCGTCCGTATTCCGATGATAGCGTGCCGCATGTCGTTATACTCAGGGGATCGAGATATACCTAACAGTCCTTGAAATGCGTGATAATTCCATGTCGTATGAAAAGTCAACAATTTACCCCATTTCAACTAAATTACCAAAATACCCTCGAACTTCCGAACGTCATAATTTCTTCCTCGAATGTCGGAATCGGACGTGACACCTGTCTATGAACTCGTGACGTCCCAGACGATGTCACAGTCATCGATCAAAGTCCACTTGACCGCCCGCATTAAAAATCAACCTTTTTACCCATTCTAGGGGTAGAATCGTCATTTTACACCGTTCGTCCGAAATCACCCAACTAATCACCAATTAACTTCACTAATCATTAACCACTAATCTAATCCCGATTTTTGGGATGGGTCGTTACAATCTCCATCCTTAAAGAATTTTGTCCGCGAAATTCCGAATCTCGTACGTCCGTAACGAACTGGGGGAATCCAACTGAGCTCACACCTGGGTCTCCTGCCTGGTGTCCATCTCCTACCAATCCAGCCTAGCCTGACAGTGCTCGAACTGTCACCTCTATTATCTCATCTCTGCCAAGCAGACCAGCTCATAGCAACTTCCTCTCACGGCTTAGTCAATACCAATCGAATAACTATGACTACTAGTCAAACTCTACCCTTCTCGAGTCAAACGTACCTCGTACCAACGCCTCAGTACATCGTTAGATTCTGCCGTCAATAGGTACAAATCTCACCTCGCAAACCAATTCTCAAGACGACATCTACCGATCTCGGTTCTTCTATGCATTAATATTCGTTCAACGGTCTGTACTACTTCTGTCAGCGATCCGCGCCAACCTCACTGGAGTCACAATGTACTCGCTCATTCCGAACAACTCAAAAATTCAACACATCATCTCACCAGTGGTTCCACTAACCACCAACATAATCAACATGTGGGAACACCATTCACGTCTCACACTACCTGTCTGCAACTGGACCCTATCACATACCTGTTTAACCGTGCTCACACATCTCAATGTCACGGTCCCACCAGCCACTCATGGCTCTGAGCATCCAGTTCACAACAACACTGAATCCTACCGTAACCAATCAGATCACTCAGGATCACCCTGATCCGATCCATCCCAGCTACTCCAATCCTCGATACGACCAACAACATAACTCGGCACCAAGCCGATCACCAACACCTCCACCAAAACCTAATGATGCACCTCCAATCGCATCGCAATGGTTCTGACCACTGAATACCTCGTACGTACACATTCCCAGTACATGCACCAAACACACGCAACAACAACCCTACAACACTTTGAATCAAATAGAGATATTTTAGAATACCTCGATCATAGCGATCGTAGAGTACTTCCTCAAGCACTTCCGACGACATCCACGTGCATCTCCCAACTATCTCAGTGTATCTCCGGGGCACACAAAACATCCTCCGATTTACACTTCTTACCACCTGCCTACAAGCCCAACACGCTTCACTTTTGGGGTCTATCGGTCCAACTCAACACTAGGCCAACACTTCTTCCGAAGAATACCAACTCAAGACTATTCTGCGTCTCCTGATCTCCTGGGTATCCCCACCAATGACAAATCCAATCACATAACACACGGTAGACCCAACACCAAATCCAAGTCTAATACCCATAAGTATGCGAGACGGACCACACGCGTTCTGCACAAGGACAAAATGGCCAAGGTATCCAGCCACTGCTACTCCTGCAAGACAGAGCAATCTCCTCAGCTGCACGTCCCACATATCCAACCTCTGTCTTGCATACGATCCTCCTGATCCATAATAACTCAATCCAGAAACGATCCAATCCCAATCCACTCACTCCTAAGTGGATCCCACTTACTGTCTCACTACTTCACCTTCACTTTCCACAAATGATCAGACTACCGCATCGAATAAAAAATACCACACGTCTAAAGACACGTCTAGATTGTGGATTCGCTTCAATAACCTCATATCGATCAGTTATAGTCACTCCTTATCATCTTTATTTCGTCATCCAACAACGAAACTCACAATGGCCCACAACCATGACCTCACAGTTCACCTTACCTTAATCCAACTTAATCCAATCCCATGAAACTCGCTACACATGCCAAACGTGGCGTCACCAAGTACTCTCTCGTTACTCCTGAACACAACCACATGTGTCCATAATTAAGGGAGGTTCAAAACTCCTGAAGTTCCATCAAAAGTCTCTCAAATCATCTCTAGAACCATCACTTAACATGTAACACCAACTCGGAATCAACACATCATCTCAACGTCTAAACCACAACATCTCCTGATTCCAAGATTCCAACCATGTTGAAAGTATATCCATATTTTCCAACCATGGGACTCCGTCCTCAACAATGATACCACCACTGGACTAACCATCCAAACGTAAATTCCTTTACTGGTCTTAGGAAAATTCACAACTCTCTTGGACAACCGTCTCGTCCATAAACAATCCCGCTCACCGACCAACTCACCTGTTGGTTATCACCATTTATGCATATCCAAAAGAATGTCAATCATCACTCCTTCTAATAATCGCGTCTTAACCTTTCTGAGGTTCAACTCCGAGCACTACTACTCTCGGGATCCTCAATCCGCAATCAATAACCTCGGACACCTCCGTCACTACCCTCAGAGTCGTCGATCACCAATCTCAGGGAATCACCAAGTATTAGTCTCAAAATCACCCAAATTCCAACCTCAACATATACCGACACAGTCCAACACACCCGACATCTCCAACACATCCGGATGAGTCCACGAAAACCAACCTCACGGATGGTCAACCCGACCATACCAACCTAACCCGATCCAACACGAAGCATAGGTCCACCGCGATTCCACTGCGCTACTTTGATCCACCTAAGGCATCCGGACCATTCGTACCCAAAACATGACATGCCAATGGTCATCGCATATCCTAGTTCGGTTAATGGTTCCTACCTGACACCGATACCTTACGACGGGCTACAACCTCCACTCACGATGTGCCCATCCTACCGTTCACAAGCATCCCAGCTCGTGGCACATCATCCCCTATCTCGTGCTCACAGCACACCTGTCTCGAACCTCCACTCATACCGAGCCAAAACCCTCAATCCTAAAAGTAGGTTCCTTTACCCTCCTCACTCGAGGCATCTGGCTACTCGTAGCTGCACAAGTTCAATCTCAACCAGACTGACCAAAAGTCACAATTCCATACTATCGTCATCCAATCGCCATCTGGCCCAACAGGCCACCGTCAACCGGCCCCAACCGGCCCACGAACACTATCCAGCTCAACAAACTGTCATCGGGCCCCACATGCCGACCAGCCAACCATTAAGCGTTTCTCACTGGTTACCAGCCAAGTTCACCACTCTGGCACACATCCGACCTGAAGGTCTAACCATCGAGCCAATCCAGTACCAAGAACACTATCATTTCCAGCCCCAAGCCAGCATACATCTCACCATACACCACGTATTGGGTAACACAGCACCTAGGCGCTCGTGCTTTCGCCACTAACTAAGCCACTAAATAACGTACTATCACTCGCTATCACTTGCGTGTCCAGGTTGATGACGGGTTGTTCCACCTCGAGACATCACATCCACAGTAGCATCACAACACCCAAGTTGAAGAACCAACTACTCTGGGAGCTAAAACCTCGTGCAAAGTGCACAAACCTAGATCTGATACCAATTTGATACGACCCACCCTCAATCCCCCGAGATTAAGGGATAAGTCATGCTCCCGTCTAACTTTCGTGTGACACGAGGGCTAAACTTTCGTCCAACCTCCATGTAACACAAAAGCTGGACAAGGGATAACATGCCAAAGTACCCAAAACCACCTTCCGATGTCCCAGAGTATGCAGACCTTACTATGGATTGCGTGTGCGATGTCTCCGTCTCTCTCTCATAACAGCTGGCACCGCATCAAACTTGGAAGGTATCGAAAAACCAAAAGACTGTGAGTGGAAAAAAATAAATAATAAGTTCAGAAAACAGTTTACAAGGAAAGAGAATTCTACCCTCTATGCAAAACCAATGCATGCATATGAAAACCTTTTCATAAAACCATTTCATATCCAAGATAAGAAAACCATAAATGAAAACCGGAATCATTTCTTTTTCTCAAATCCGTAACTCAAATCCAAGCATCAGCCCAAAATCATAAATCCTCATCAAAGTATGGGAACTCAGCCCCAAATCCATAAAATCCAAATCATCTGGGCCACAGCCCAAAACATCTGAAAACCAGTGAAAAACCAAAGTAAACATCAATCAATCAAGTTGTTAGATCTCAAGCGAGCCGAATCTTTAAACTCAAAACACATGCGCATCATCAGACCTTCCTGGGATATCAACGAGTCTTTAAACTCAAAACACAATCAACATGCCTCAGGGGATATCACAATATGCTAGTCTTTAAACTCAAAACATATACCGAGTCTTTAAACTCAAAACAAATCAATCCAGGGCCCTCCCCCGTCATCAATCAACCGAGTCTTTAAACTCAAAACTAGATCCAGCCATATCTGGGTCTTTAAATCCAAAACCAAGTTTCAACGGGTCTTTAAACCCAAAACCAAGTGAAAAGCATAGGAAATCCAGAAATCCATTCTCAAATCCGAATCCGAAATCATCATTCCATAAACTAGCATCCAGAACCATCATTCCAAACCTGAATCCAGAAATTCACTTTCAAGTTTCAAAACCAAATCTCGAATCATCATTTCCGAAATCCAGTTCCAAAACCAGAAATCACGTTTATCGAAATTCCTTTTATGAACTGGGCCTCAAGCCCAAAATAATTTTCCAAAAAGCATTTATAAATAATTGAAATCAAATCATGATTCAAATCCCAAAATCAAATCATCGAAATCAAGATCAAATCATAGCATAAAACCATAATCTCGTAAAACGTGCAATTACGTAAATGTCTCGAAATACGTGAAAAATCGTTAATCATCAAGATCATAATCATAACCATAGAAATCATGTATAGAAAACATATAAAACATTTATGCATGCATCATAAGTTAGAAAGAAAAGTCCACTCACAGACCATTTGCGTCGCCACCTCGATACGTGCGTAATTACGCTTTCCCGGCTAATCCACTATCACCGGCTTTCCCGAACCTGTCCAAATCGCATAATAAGGTCACTAACCACTCCATAAAGCTTCTACTAAAGCCCCGTAATTTTCCTGAATTTTAACTATTTTTAAACGAGCTCTAAAACTTTCTGATATCCCGAAACATATCGAAATGATGTTCGATCGGCTCAAAACCAGTCTCAAAATGTTTGTTACATCGAATACTTTAAAACACGTGTTGAATGTGCCTAGAAAAGAGGGCCCACGCTCCCTTACGAGCTGCCCAAACACCCTGCGGGTGAAACCACGTGCGGTTACTGTTCATCATCTTCTTCCTCTCACAGACCTGGTTCAGACCAGTTTGAACCGGCCCGGTCCAACCGAACTGGCTTTGGCGGTTCACGGGTATTTTTCATCGTTTTTCAATCCGATTTCAATCATTCTTCTCCCACTAGTTTCGTCTACTCATCTCCAATCAAACTACAACTTTAAAACATGAAATTAAAGCCTCAATCTTACCTTCCATATGGAGATCACAGGTCCTGTTTTCCTCCTAACTACTTTCATGACTCTGGCCACTTCTAGCTGTGGTTTCAGGCTCAAGCTCCTTCTAAAACCTCCAGGGACCTCATTCAAATACCCATTTCGATCGTCAAACACGAAAACACGAGTTGACAAATTCAATTTAAAAACAGAAAAGACGCGGTTAATGACCCTACCTTCTTCGTCGCCCTCTATTGTGGCCTCCACCAACACTCACTCGACCTCTTATCCCTCTTCCTATCACAATTGACAGATGATGATGCCTGCAGGTGAGTCGAGTGTCACAGCCTCACAATATCCTCTGCTTTCCTCACGATAACCTCTGCTTTCCAAGGTTCCCAGCGACCGTCCACGACAGCCGTCATGGCAGCACCACCTCAGTTTCTAGTCCCTCATTGCCTTCACACATCACTCACAGAGATAAGGAGGATTGGATTATTTTCTTCACGGTTCACACACATGGCCACTCTATTTTTCTATTCTCACAGACACAATCCACACAATTCACTCTAGTTCATCCAACACATACATGACTCACTAGTGTGTCTCTCCCACCATCACACTTTGCTCTTCTCATTCACCTCGACACAGAGCACAGACAACACTTAGCCTACCCCCTATTTTATCGATCACCGCCTCATTTGATCGATCACACGGGAGAACAAAGTGGAACCAACCATCTCTCTGTCCTCGGCTGAAAATATCCAACCCATCAAGGACAGATGTCCTTATCCCACTGATCACCATTTCAAAAGTAGCCCAAAAGACCATTTTCGCCTTAAGGCGCAAATTACCATTTTACCCTTCATATATTTAGACTAATATTTGAACCCGTCCGTAATACGATGATAGCGTGCCACATGTCGCTTATACTCAAGGGGATCGAGATCTACCTAACGGTCCTTGAAATGCGTGATAATTCCATGTCGTATGAAAAGTCAACAATTTACCCCATTTCAACCAAATTACCAAAAATACCCTCGAACTTCCGAATGACATAACTTCTTCCACAAATGTCAGAATCATACATGCCACCTGTCTATGAACTTGTGATGTCCCGAACTACGTCACAGTCATTGGTCAAAGTCCATTTGACGGTCCGCACATAAAAGTCAACCTTTTTGCCCATTCTAGGGACAGACTCATCATTTTGCACCTTCCGTCCGAAATCACCCAACTAATCACCAATTAACTTCACTAATCTGTCATTAACCACTAAATCTAATCCCGATTTCCGGGACAGGTCGTTACACTCTCAAATCCATGCGGTCAACTCACCGCCAGTACAAACCACTCAACACGCAACATCCACTGATCGGTTCCACCTCATGATCCGGTCAACAAGTACCACACTCCTAGTAACTTGTCCAATCAATCTCCTACTAGGGTTAATCACAAACCCAGCTTGCCCGCTACAGCCAACCCATTCTGACCGAGATCCATCGCTCTCTGACTCCGAAGAGTCGTCATACTCCAATACTGGTGCCATACCAGCCAGTAACCACGATCCGAGGACCTCGTCCTCTCGTAACTCTACGGCTCCCAGCCGCTAGCCTTCACAAGAACTTGGCCATAATCCGTGCCTAACACTGCATAACCGGTACAACGTCACAATCGTATCGTACCATGCACACACAACAACTACAACCGTGGCGTCCTCTTCTAGTCAACATCCCTCCGAGACATCGACACACCGAAAACATGGCATCACATGCCAAATAGGCTTAAACGTTCCTATTCCCAACATTCTTAACTAGACATAACCAGAGTCGTCCACTAAGGTCATCCATGACCTCAGCTGCTCTCTGTAGCACACTCTCCAATCCGACATGAACACGACCGACACAACAGTCTCGACTCTCGGGTCGTCATACGGTGTCTACTAGTCCGCTGGAATCCTATCTACCAGTAACATTATCGCTATACAGCCGTTAGATTCTCATGAACATCGATCCTACTTGGGATCAAACCTCTCGAAAACACCGCATCATGCGCCAATCGAACCCTAAACCATCGTACTATGTGCCAAACATGATCTAACTAGGGTTCGATTCCACCGAATCCTCATACTACTACCCTAACAATCAGATTCATGACGGGATGTTACCACTGTAAAGACATCACATCCTCGACCTGGACGTCACTCAGAGAGTAAAAACCGCTCTGATACCACTTGCCAGGATCCGTCCCAAATCCCCCGGGATTAACGCGGGACGTGCCTGATCAACCTGAAGGGCATTAAAACCACGAAAAGCTGTGAGTGGTCAAAACAACTAATTTAATAAAATCATTTCATAAAAGAAGATATTTATGCCCATCACTAAAAAGTATGCATGCATTCGAAAAACCAGTTATTCAAATCAATCATTAGGGCCTTAACCCAAAACCGTAAGTCAAACCAATCATACGGGCCACTGCCCAAAACAAAATTAGTAGGGGACTCAGCCCAAATCAAATCACGTGAGTCTCAGCCCAAAACCGATACCAATAGGTCTCAGCCCAAAAACCAATCCTCGGCATCGCTCATGCTTGACATCTGAGATGTCACAATCAATCTTGCCACGGTTCTAAGCTACGCATGCTACCCGGGGTCTCAAATCCCAAGTCTCCCCAGGGTCCACCCAGGTCAATGAGTTGCAGGTCAATGACCCTCCCTGGGGGGAGGTTTTAACCTCTGGTAATCCTACTCCCGAGTCACTATGCAGATCTCGGTCGCTCCGTGCAATGACCCCTCGCAGGCAATGCCCCGTGACTACTGCAGGATACTACGAGACGTCTGGAGGAGACAACCCGCCACTCCAAGATACTACAAGACATCTAGAGGGCATCCATTCACGAGGATGGCATACAAAAAACCATTTTTCAATTCATCTCGAAACCATTCAAAGGGTCACGCCCGGGTTTTCCATAAACCATCGTAAATCCAAATCCATTTGGATCCCAGACCCGAAATCATTTTATAAACCATAACTGGGCCTCATTCCAGATATCATAACTAACTGGAGCCTCAAGCCCGCATTCATAAACCAACGAGCCCCCCGGCCCGATCGTATAACTTAAATAGGCCTGCAGCTCGATTTCACATTAAATCAAATGGACTTCAAGTCCGTTAGTTTCCAAGTCAAATGGGTCTCATGCCCGATTCCATGTTTTCAATTCCAAAACCTTTCCATCAAAGTACCTACAGAAAAACGCAGCACGTATAAGCACCGTATAAAACTGTAAATCTTGAAATACATGTCAATACGTAAGTACTAACCTACCACAAACAAATGCACTCATGGCATCATAAAACATGTATTAAAACACTTATAAAACATGAATGCATGCATCAATTTAGACAAGCAAGGTCCACTCATAGACCGTCCCAAAGTCGCGCCTCGATACGCGTGCCATAAGCCTCTCCCGATCCAATCACCGTATTCGGGGCTCCCGAACCTGTCAAATCATTTTAGAGAGTTACTAACTACTTAAATAACCCCTCACTAAAGCCCCGTAATTTTCCATAATTTTATTTTTAAAGTCAATCTTAAACCTTCGGGACATCCCGAACTATATCGAGACAATGTCCGATTCTACTCGAAACTAGTCCACAAAATGTTCGTTACATCAAATAGATGATTTCACAAGTTGGAACTTTCCCCAAAAAGTGGGCCATGTGCCCGTACACACTGGCAGAAGCCCCCTGCCCATGGGAGCCACGTGCCGCTACAGTGACCGTCTCTGTCCTTTGGTCAGGCCAATCCGAACCGATGAGTCCGGTTCATTCCTGCAACACGGTCCAAACCGAACCGACAAAACCGGTTCAGGCCATTCCCTACTTCGATTTTGGTCCATTTCAATCTAATCCAATCCTAATATATTTGTCTCATCAAAACCTACCTATCTATACAATTAAACTCAAGAAAATCGATTAGAGATCGATTATTCAAGCCCCCCCCTTCACTGCCCTGTTTTTCCCGACCATCCTTAAGGCTACACCGCCTTCCCCCGCCATCAAAAACCTCCCCAAAACCATCATACTAACCCAATAAACAAACCCCAAACCTTAGATAACATCCCAACGTCCAAAACCAAAAAATCAAATTAAAAGCAAACTGGGCTGTCGGGTTACCTGGGTTCTGGGCCATCGCCGCCGTCCACAATGGCCACTGTCATCAGCCCGGCCACCCATCAGCTCATCCTCACTCCTCTCCTGGCCTCTCTCACAGAATCAAATGGAAAGGGATATGGATTTGGGTTCAAGGTTTTTGGGTGAGATCGGGTTTGGATTTGGACTAACAAAGAAATGGGGGAATGCATGTATCAATTTGGCTGGGCAATGGATGGGTGACACTTGTCACTCATCCATTGGGCCCTGTCAGCTAAATAGCTAGGCCTACCTCAGACAAAACAGAAGTCAACTGCCTCGTAAAAACCTGCCATTTCAAATAGTTCCCAAAATCTTCCGTGAACCGTAAATTTTCCGTCGACACGTCCGATTTCCACGTGCCGCCTGTCTACGGACTCGTGACGTCCCGATCTACGTCACGGTCATCGGCCTCTGCGGGCATCGAACCACCGGGGTCAAAAGTCAACTTTTGCCCTCATTTAGGGGCGAAATCCGTAATTTCGCCTGAACGTCCATTAATCCTCGGCTAATCCCTGATTAGCCTCACTAATCCGTAATTAGTCTTAATTAATCCCTAAAATTAGGGACGGGTCGTCCCATCGAATCTTATCAAATCCAAAACTGGGTCTTATGCTCGAAATATCTTTCATAAATCTAGGATTCCTCGAATCCTATCAAATCCACAACTCGGTCTTATACCCGAAATATCTTTTCATAAATCTCATAACTGGGTCACAGCCCGATATATCTCTTGTTTGACTATACTCTAAAGTCAAACCATAAATCAACTGGGCTATATGCCTGAAAGATATTTCCAAATTCGAAACCATTTCACGGTTCAAAACACTTTCTAAATCCATCATTGACTTCAATCCAAGTCAAGTCTTATCAACTGGGAACTCATCCTTGAATATCGATTTCACGCATCTCCGTGAAATCATTCAAAACTGATAATCAATCCCCGGTTTCACGCCTCTCCGTTAAACCATCAAAATCTCATAAAACACATGTATTGTATAAAACTCGGCCTAAGCTCAAATATCATATAAAGCATAAATCTCGAAATACGTTCCATATTGCATTTTCTACGAAAATGCCAATCAAATCATATTCAAAGCATATGCAATCAATGCATCTCAAATCATAAAAACATATAAAACAGTTATGCATGCATCATATTTCATAAAACAAAAGTCCACTCACATGCCATCCATGTTGTGCGTCTGCAACCCGCGCCGTAGCTATTTTGCGAGCTAATCCATACTCTCTAGGATATCTCGACTAATCCAAATCATACCTAAAGGTCACTAACCATCGATACAAGTCCTAATCATAAATCCTCACACATCCCGGAATGGTCAACATGTCTCGAACACAGCTTCTTGAAAAAAAAAAACCTCTATTTGACCTATCAAATAATTTTTTGAACGACCTGAAACCACCACCATTAGATTCAGATCGTCGACATCTTTCAAACAAAACCAATTTTACCCTCGAAATTCGTCCACATGTGCCCTGTCAGAACAAGTCCCAATCCCCCCGGGATTAACGCGGGACGACCCTGATCCCGTCTGGCACGGAGTGTCAGACAAGGGAAATTCCGACTTTAGCCCTCTCGGGCTTCAGAGTATGCTAGGATCCGGAGGAGGTATGTGATATCTCGGTCTCTGCTACAGTCCACATCCACTGTCAACCTGAAGGGCAGTCAAAACATTTAAAAGCTGTGAGTGGACAAAACAATAATTTATAAAAACATTTTCATAAAGACACTTATACCCTTCACTAAAAAGCATGCATGCATTCGAAAACCATTTATCCAAAAGAACCATATGTGGGAACTAAGCTTAAAACCATAACTGAAACCAACCATACGGGCCACCTGCCCAAAATCCATGTGGGACTCAGCCCAAAACCTGTACACATCACATATCATATAGCATATACATATAAATATCATCATAACCAATCCTGTCACGGTTTCTAGAGCTACGCACGTGCTACTCGCGGTCTCAAGCCCAAGTCTCTCAGGGTCTACCCAGGTCAATGTCCGTAGATCAATGACCCTCCCTGAGGTTGTAATCCAAGCCCTCTTGAGAGTAAGGTACCAAACGGGGTGACTCCACTCAGTTACTGCTCCCGTGACTACTTCGGGGTCCATCTAGGCCAACGACCCTCCCCAGAGGAGACATTCCAAATAAGGAAGGTATATGAATATATATATATAACGTAAACATTCATACCCGGTTCCCTATAAACCGTCATGAATCATAAAAACCTTTCAAGGGTTCATGCCGGTCCCCATAAACCGTCATGAACCCTGGAAATCCATTTAGAGTCCCCGACCTGAAACATAAATGTAAAGTAACTGGGTCTCGTGCCCGAACACATGACTCAACTGGGCATCGTGCCCGATATCTCAGGGTCAATCACGACTCCGATCCGTCCAGGACCACCCTCAATCCTGGTATGTCGCCGTGAACGTATCAACCGACGCGAACACCCACAAGATCATGGTGCACTCATCACCGATCGATATCCTGAACCGTCATCACTCCGAATTTGAGCCTCCCATGGCTGCTCGACGATGGTATGTGCATCGTGACCTCTCCGGAAGGAACACATCCCAGTCCGGAGGCGAGCGTTGTATCGTCCGTTCGCCGTGCACATTGCACACCGCCCGCGACCACGACTCAGACTCGTAGGTCATCAATGGGGTCATATTCCCGAGAAAAAAACCAAATGTGTCTCATGCCCGAGTTTACCCTTTTTAGATTCAAAACCATTTCATTTAAACCAACAAAGAAAGTACAGACCTGTATCGGCACCCGTATAAGGTCGAAACCTCGAAATACATGCCAATACGTAACCACACACAACATGCACTCATGGCATAACAAAAAATGTATTAAAACATATAATAAACATTTATTCATGCACCAATTTAGAAAACAAGGTCCACTCACAGATCGTCCGAGTTGCCGCCTCGATACGCTTGCCATACGGCTCTTCCGGGCCAATCACCATCGTCGGGACTCCCGAACCTGTCCAAATCATTTTATAGGGTTACTAACTACCTTATTAACCCTCTCACTAAAGCCCCGTAATTTTCCAAATTTTTAACTATTTTTAATCCCGATCCTAAACCTTCGGACATCCCGAACTATATCGAAACGATGTTCAATTGACACGAAACCAATCCCAAAATGTTCATTACATCGAAAGGATGAAATTACATGTTGGAACCCCTCATCAAAAGATGGCCCACGGGTCCCCACGCGGGGCCTGAAGTCCCTACGCGTGAAGCCCATGCGCCAGGCACTGTTCATCATCCCTAACCTCTAGCCACCCAGTTCAGACCAGTTCGACCCGATTTTGTCCAACCGAACCGGCAGTCACAGTTCAGTCTTATTCCTCCCTTATTTCCACTCCATTCCTTCCCAAATTTATCCCTAAATGTTCCTAACACTTAACCCAATTAATCCAGCCTTTTAAAAATAGGGAAAAAAGGATCAAAAACTCACCTTGAAGGTCCACGGTTGAACCAGCCACCTGCAAACCTCCACCGCCATGGCCTCCGGCCGTCCTAGGCCTCAAAACCGGTCCAGAGCTTCCCCCCTAAGGTCCCAAGAAGCCAACCCAATCAATGAAAACCATTAAAAACCTCCCAAACTAAAACTCATAATTTCAAACATGCTTACCCGCCAAATCGGGTTTCCCTCTGCCGTGTCCACCGTCGTGGCTTGTCGGCCCTCCCTTCATTGTCCTAACCTCTCTCAATCTCTCATGAACCCTCACATAATCGTGTGGATGCAAGTGGGGTGTAAGCCGTGTGTTTGTGTGTTTGTTTCCAAAAGAAAATGAGGATGGAGGGGAAGGGCTTTCGGGTTTTGAGAGAATAGCGAGGGTGATGGTGATCAGGTGAGGGAGGAGGAAATGGATGGTGAGGATTGAAGGAAGAAATATAGATGAAGGGTGAGGGATTAAAAGGGGAGATGAGTGAGAAATTATAAAATAATAAAAATATTATTATTTAATGGTTTAGATCCACTTTTTAGGGGATTGGCCAATGGGATGAGTGACACTTGTCACATCACCCCGTCTCGAAATACGTGCATAGTGCAATCAAACTTTCGTGAACTGTAACTTATCCGTCGAACGTTCGCATTCGACGTGTCGCCTGTCTACAAATTCGTATTGACCCGATCTACGTAACGGTCCTCGGCCCCTCAGCCATCGGACCTCCCAGGTCAAAATTCAACTATTTGCCTCCTTTGAACTAAAATTACCAAAATACCCCTTAACTTCCGGACGTCATAAACTTCTTCCTTGAATGTCAGAATCGGGCGTGCCACCTGTCTAAGAACTCGTGACGTCCAGAACTACGTCACAGTCATCGGCCAAAGTCCATTTGACCGCTAGATCGAAATGTCAACGTTTTACTCCAAGACTAGGGGCAAAACGGTCATTTTGCATCATTCGTCCGATTTCACCAACTAATCACCGATTAACCTCATTAATCATGATTAGTCCACTAATCTAATCCCGGAATTCGGAACGGGTCGTTACATGCCCTCACGCACTAGTTAAAATCTGGTCCACGTGGTCTGACATGTTAACTAGGCCTGATAGCTTATTGGACCTGACAACCTAGCACGTGTCACCCTCTGGTTGGCCATGTGGCCTGACAGGTCCAGATAAATGATGACATGGACTGTCATGTCAACATCCCTCAACCTCTGGTCGGCGACACCTAATAACAGGTTGTTTGACCCGAGACCATGACCCGGCCGTATCTCGACCGTCCGGCCACCATTTTCCTCCATTTTCCTTCCTTTCAACTCACCTTGATCCCAGAAAGGGTTCTATGACCACAAAATTAGAAGAAATGGCTTGAAAAATACCTGCTCGAATCCAAACCTTCATGGCCATTTTCCAGCCTCCATCTAGGGGTCCTCCGCCGTCCAATTTCATCCTTACAATGAGAATTTATTGATGGTTCTTTATGTGCTATTTATATGAATTTTGGGAATATTTATGAATATTTAAGGAAAAATGATATTAAAACGTTTTTCGAGGAAATTGGGTTTATTAAACCCCGGATCCTCAATGAGTTATAGTGAATGGTTTTATACTTGTGATGTCGTGTTTATATGACTATAGGTTTGATGTGACTGTGATATGATCTGATTGTGAGTATATAATGATGTGAGATGTTGGGATGATTGTGATGATGTGAAGATGTGATTAGCGACCCACACTCGAGATGCCGATCGTGATAGATAGTCTCGGACGTCGAGTTGGACTTCGTCATTCCCAAGACTCGTCTCTAACATCGAGCTAGGCTCCTCATTCCCGAGACTCGTCTTAGACGTCGAACCTCAGGCTCCATAATTCCTGGTACTAGGGCCATGACTCAGCATCGAGTCTAGGACTCCGTCATTCTTGAGGCGTTCCACACTCAGACATCGAGTCAGGGGACTCCGTCTTTACCGAGTGATATTAACCTACCGATAATGCACTTTGATATGATAATTTAGTAGTTGGTTCGGTATGTTGGATATTTCGGTATGGTTGGTGTTGTGTGATTGGTATAACTTCTGCACTGATGTGGTTATGTCTTTGTTGAGATATTGATAGGGCTGGACTTCTATTTTGTTGATTATGTGCTTTGGTCTAGACGTATATGCAGTGATGTTTAATATGGTTTCTTATTGGTAAGGTTTATGACAATACTAGTTTTTTAGTTACGACACATATTTTAAGATAGATGTTTTTTCGCAAACTCGATGCATGCCATAGCTTTATTAAACGGAGGGTTTAATGTCTGATTTTGGAAAAGAGTTTTCCAAACCTTTGTTTTTTGTCCACTCACACTTTTTATTGGTTTTGACACCCTCTATGTTGATCCGAACGTTGGATGTGTGAAGGCTGAGGCATCACGTAGATCTGCGTGCTCTAGATATCATATCCCTTGTGTGACACGTGGTAAGTTACGTACGTAAATATCGAGCGCACTTTGGTGATTTTGCATGACGGGTGAGATGGAAGCAGGTCCTCCCACACTAATCAAGGAGGATTGTGGGGAGGGTCCTGTCAATCTCGCTTCCCAGTAGGTCACCCATCTTGGGCCATGCCCTCACAGTTTTGTTTCTAGGAAGTCATACGTAACTTCCTAGTAGGTCACCCATATTGAGATTTCTCCAGCTCAATCTCGCTTAACTTTGGAGTTTTCAAGGAATCTAAAACCAACGAGCTCTCAAAAGGCATCGTGCTAAGAGAGTCGAGTCATGACACTGTCGATTATAATCCTCAATACTGGTAGTGGAGGCGGTAGTTTGGCCTTGGTGGTCTCCAATCATGGACGACGTCCGGTAAGGCTGCACCTTTTTTCAGGTCTGCTTTTCCTCTGTTATGAGGATGAAAGGGAGGTAGTGTAGTGAAGGCAGTGACATATTCTGAGAAATTAGCTCTGCAATTTCTTCTTCCTTTTTTGGCTGATATGCAGCCCAGTGTTATGGGTATTTGGCCATTTTCTTTTTGTTTTTCTGCTAGTAAATGACATGCAGATGCTGAGAAGCTTTAGGGTTTGATTTTGTGGCTAGCGTGGTTGAGCAGATGCGTAACAAATGTTAAAGCTTTTGAGCCAACGAAATTGCTTATAGCAAGCAACTCTATGTCAACTTGGTGAGGCGAGTGGACGAAGGTACTCGGGTTAGGTCTGGTCCGACGTACTAGGGTCGGTGGATTCCGGTCTGACACGATATGGTCCACTTTGGCCATGCCCTCACAGTTTTGTTTTTGGAAACTCATGCGCAGCTTCTCAGTAGGTCACCCACCTTAAGATTGTTTCAGCCCAATTTCGCTTAACTTTGAAGTTTTCAAAGAATCCAAAACGAGTGAGCTCCCAACATGTATCGTGCTAAGAGAGTCGGGTTGTGACACTGTTCATTAGAATCCTCAGTACTGGCAGTAGAGATGGTAATTTGGCCTCAGTGGTTTCTAATCTCGGACGACGTGTGGTGAAGTTGCACCCCTTTATTTTTGAGTTTTCTTTTCATCTACCATGAGGATGAGAGGGAGAAGTCTTGTGAGGTGCTTGTGGTTTTGCTTAGCGGAGGCACGACGACAATGACATGTGCTGAGAAACTAGCTCGGCAATTTCTTCTTCTCTTTTGTGGCTGGTATGCAGCCTAGTGTTCATGGGTTTTTGGCCATTTTCTTTTTGTTTTTTCTGCTGGTAAATGACATGCAGATGTTGAGAAGCTTTGGGGTTTGATTTTGTGGCTAGCGTAGTTGAGCAGAGAAGTGACAAATGTAAAAGCTTTTGAGTCAACGAAATTGTTGACAGTGAACAACTCTATGTCACCTTGGTGAGGCGAGTGGACGAAGAAGGTACTCCAGAGATAAATGAGGGTGGTTGGGTGGGTTGAGGAAGGGAAGAGGGAGGGTAATTAAAATTAATTTTAATTTTTTAATAGCGTTAGGCTCTGTTACTAACAGATAGTGCAACATCTTTGACATTGCTATTATTTTTAGTTGTAAATTGAGACAAATTTCTATTCATTGTGTATTTTTGATAATCATTTTTTTTTTGTCTCTGGTGCATTTTGAAGTAATGAGCCATATATGTAGAGAGTTGTTTGAGCCAAAAAAAAAAACGTACAGGGGAGTTTTGTAGGGCTTTTTCATTGTATAATCTTAGTTTATTTAAAAAAGACGTTATATAAACAGATTTTTGGGAAAAGGGGAAATAAATGACGATTAAGATTTCAACTAAAAATTCATAATTTAGTACACAATAGATGAATGATTAGCTATATAGAACACAAACATGCCTAAAAAAAAAAATTAAAGTTATCGTATATAAAAATTTGTATTAAACCGTAAAACTATAATGATTTATTTTTCACCTTTAACAAAATTGGTAGAACATATTGACATGGATAAAGAAAGTAAATATGATGATGTGTCAAGTTTGAAAAAATCCATATATGGCTGTCGATATCGTGAGTCATATGCATATCAAATTGAAGAAAAAACCTTCAAACTTCAAATGCGCAGGTAGTAATAATCTTGTTGAAATGGACCTCCATAGGTGACCTACTAATACATCAAAGTCTCGAAGTTTCAAGTCTCAAAGTCTTCGTGGATATATTTTGCGTTACATACTTACCAACCATATTTTTTTAAAATACGAAAATGAAAATTTCCGTACATGGTACTCTAGAAATCGAACAATTGTAACATCCCAAAAGGCCAATATTCTATTTAATTATTAAAAAAAAAAATGCATACCTTAAACCGCCGGCGCGAGCACGGTTTAAATATCATATTAAAAAAAATTAAAAATTGTATCATGCAAAAGGAGGGTTGACAATGGATGAAAATAATCGAGGAATTGGTTAATTAATGTACTTGTTGGTTTGACACTTTAGTTTTTACGTTTATTTTTATTTTGCAAACAAAAACTTATGGGTGGTGATACACATTATACCAAGGGAGTAGACAAAGGCCCGCGATGCCGCGGATTATAAAACAGCTTAGAAAACATATTGTCAAATATATAACATAATTTCTAACAATGAATATATTGAAAGTAATTATTTATGATTTTTGTCAATCCTAAAATTAATAGTGTAATCAGAAAGAAGGAATCAAGCTATTCAATTAACAAATAATCAGAACACAAACATAAAATAGTCAAGTGTCCGTATTAGCCTGCAAGTTGAAGAAATATAATCAGTCATGTGGTTTTAAATAAGATAATTACATTGAGGAATTTGTAATGTTTCCTTGTCAGAGAAGAAGAAATGAAGAAGAGGGATTTGTAAGTCAATTACAAAAAACAGATTTGTAAGTCAACCAATTGCGAACAATTCAATGAACACTTGTTTTCCCTTTCAACTATACAAAATGACATATATTAATAAATGGTGAGTAGGAAAACCAGACGAATCAAGCTCCAATATGCACATTCATAAGCAACAATATGAAATTAACTATTAGATGATAACCAAGTTCAAATGGTTGATGATAAGAAATTCAAACCATTGAACATAAGGAGGGTCATTAATATAGAACAATATGGAAATTGGGTAAAAGGACTTTGATACTTAATCCATTGTTTTTGTTTTTCCTAAACCTAAATCCGAAAAGAGGTACATAGCTAGTTATTCATTAAGATAGAGAGCCGTGGAAATCAGAAATATAGGCCTTTCAAATACTCTTCTTTCTAAGCAATAATCCTACACATAGTGCTTTTCCCGCACTTCAGTTTTCATTCAATTCACTCATCACTTTCTTCTTCATATACAGTGGACTAATTCACTTAATCAAGATAAAAACAAAGAAATCTTAATTTTGACAGAATTAAAATGAGAAATAAACATTTAACATATAATTCCCTAATTCACACCTCCCTGTGTTGGCTTAAACATAAGTTCAACTAATTTTAACTACAAAGTCCAAAATTTAAAAGCACAAAAACCAAATACAAAATAAATTCATTTAAACTACAAAGCTAAAAGACCATTTGACACATCTAAAACCATAAGAAATATGAAAATTATACCTTAAGCTTAATAGCAGTATAGAGATCCTTAAATCCGCTTCAAGTTTCCCTAAAGGACCAGGCAACTTACATCAACTTATATGATAAGAAAAACAACTAAAAAAATAGACATAAACATAACCTGAAAATTTCTGCATAACATTTCATTTAGATCTTCACAAAAAGGGAAAAAATAAAATAAAATGAAAAATTGAATTAAAACAATGATGAAACACCAACTTACAAATGGTAAAGGAAAAAAAATGGAATTCAAGTAATTTCTATAAAACGCCAACATCAATTAAATTTTTTAAAAATTTAATCAGATTTAAAAAATACCTAAAGAAATTCAAAAGAAAATTTAGATAATAACAAAAAAATTGGAAAAAAAAAACATGTAAAATGGTTTAGAATATGTTTAATTACATGTAAATTTAAGATCTGTCATAAAACGAACAATGCTTACTCTGTTTACCACACAAAAAGATGTATAAAGTATGACATTTTTAATTATAGAGGACCATATTTTCATACATGAACTTTGCCCAATCCTACCCAGATGGTCCAACATCTGTGTTCTTAAGTCCCTTCTAATCCAGCCAACAATATAAACTTTCTTCATGCTTTGTAAAGATGTTGGTAGCAAAAACTTTTCATCGAATTCAACAAGCCTAGAATACCCGAAACAACCTAATCACCAACAACACAATAGAAAAAACCAATGCCTACAATATTATCAAAATTACGCTAATTAGTTATGTAAGACACGACCTAAAATGAACTTTAAACTGCAAAAAACTTGAAAGGGAGGGGAGAGATATGCATACAACAATTAAAGCAGATAAAGAAACAAGAAGATGAAAGATGGATGAGGTCACTTTGTGTTCACGAAGAGAGAAGAAGAAAACGAAGGCTGTGGAAAATGCTCTTCCGACTAAAACAATTATAAAACATCAAATTTATAATGAACAAATGTAACGATTCGAACTTTCATAAATAATATTTTTATTGCAAAATGACCATTTTGCCTCTGAGGGGGAAACAGTTGACTTTTGACTCGGTAAATATTTAAGACTTTGACCCATGACCGTGACGTAGATTAGGACGTCACGAGTCCGTAAACAGACGGCACCTCAAAAAATGGACGCTCGATGGAAAAGTTATGGTCACGGGAGCGAAAATCGATTAAATTTACGAACCGAGAACGAAATTGACCCTTGGATGAGTGACAAGTGTCTCTCATCCCAAGGTTACTTTTTTCCCTAAAAACATGGATCTTGTTTCATTGGTGAGATTTTTAAAATCCTTTGTTTCTCTCAACTCACCTAGCCGTCCCATCTTCTTGTCATCCATCAATTTGCACCCTTCATTCCATCTTCTTATTCTTTTTATTTCAGATCACTCATCCCTCTCATTCTCACTATTCTTTCACTCGTGAAGAACATCCAGCCACCAGATCGATCACACCACCCTCACCAAACATCATCTTCATCATCAGCCACCACCACCATTTCTCTTCGTCTATGTACTGTAGCCCAAACACCACCCCAGCCCGCGACGGAAAAATGTGGATCCGAAGACCCAAAACCGTTCAACCCCCACAACCGTACTTCGATCTAACGCCGGGATAGGACCACTAGGAGGCTTGGACGACTGACTGGAGACCCACGATGGCGACACGACGGAGGTAAGCTGGAAAACTCGAAAACTCATCTGGTTTTTCCCAATTTCGAAAACCCCAGTTTTGACGTGTAGAAGGCCTTCCTGTTTGTTGAGTCGTGTTCTAGGGGACTATGAAGAGTATGTGGTGGCCAGTTTCGAGGCTGGACGCAGCCTGACGTGACGGACAAGACGACCGAAAAAAACAGGGTCGTGAACCTTCGATCTAGAGGTAGAGATCTTGGCCTTTCTTCTGGTTTTTTTGAGTTAACAGACATGTAGTGTAGCCTTAGACGGAGTCTATAGGATCAAAACTGCACTGAAAATGGTGGGCCAGAGATGGAATTTCTGGTCGGGTCATGGTTGTGGGTCATCGGTGACCCGGTTGCAGGAGTTCGATAAGACCCGACCGAATGTCAGGGATGATGACATCATCATGCTGACGCCATCATGTTAGACTAGTGACCAACCAGGGGAAGTGACACGTGTCATCTGACACCTGTCAGGGATGACGTCATCAGGTACTGTAGCAGCGTTAACCAGGCGCATGGGGGTGCGTGTGAATAGTGTTTTTGGTAGGACCGGTAGCATTTTCAAGGTTTCGACAATTTGGATCCAATGGCGGTAGTTTTGTGTCGATCGGAGATCGTTATGTCGGTCAAAATAGGGTTTAAAGTCTCAGGAAGCGTGTTCGGGCTATGTTTCCGGGCCGGTTCTGTTCTAGGGTTTTAGAAATGAACTTGTGGGGTGCTTTAGTGACTTTTGGATGTAATTCTACAGGTTTAGGCGGTCGGTTTGAGCATCAAGGGCCGTGTGTGAGTGGGCTATTTGATTTCTAAAGGATTGCATGCATAACTGTGTTTACTATTTCGCTTTATGATTGAGATGGGACTATTATGGGTATTATATTATGATGCTTATTACATATTATGGTGTTTTGGGTATGAGATTTGTCTGGATTATATACGGAATGTTTTCAGGGATTATCAGGGGATTGCAGGGTAAACTATACTACTATTGTGTTGTAATTTCCGACCTTACTGTTATTGTCTCCTCCAGGGAGGGTCGTTGGCCTGGGTGGACCCCTAGAGTAGTCACGGGGCACTGACTGAGAGGAGTCAACCCGCGTGGTGTTACTCATTCTCAGGAAAGTCATATTGATTTTACCTGGGGCAGCGATTCGGGATACCGGACACTGGTGGACCTAGAGGATTTCTCGATATTTGTGACCCTGAGTGGCACGCGTAGCCGTAGGACCGTGACATCATTATTAGGCATCGGGGGTGCTGGGGTTTGGTTTTTATAGTGCACTATTATGATGGTTTTCCCTATTCAGTTATTATATGATTCTATGATTTTATGTTACGGTATTGATTTACTTATATTTTTATCCAATGCATGCAAGTTTTGAAAACCGGGGGGGGGGGGGGGGGGGGGGGGGGGGGGGGAAACTTATTTGTTTTCTGTCCACTCACTCTTTATTGTTTTAATTGACCCCTCCAGGCCGTGCTACTGAGGTAGAAGAGCGAGGATACTGAGTATGAGGCTTAGATTACTTCGTTGTGCACATATACACCCAGTTAGGTAGTGTTGAGCACTGTTTTTGTAACCTGACATTGTGTTCGTATTTTGTATTCATACTATCCCCTGGTCTGATGGCATTAAACTCTGAATTCGTATGTTTTAACTTTATTTATTTAATTCGAAAGACTTTAGTTTGGTTAAGGGTATTTTTGGTATGTTTAGAGTCGTTGTCAGACGAGAGCGGGGACAAATCCCCGGGTGGTCCCAGTGGGATTGGGGATGGGTCCTGTCAACAAATCACGACCCGAACCTTGAAAAAAAACATCGAACCTCAAATTCATCAAACCCATTGAAATTATATGAAGCAAAAGTGGATATAGCTGATATGGCACATAAGGTAAGATTTTAAGAAATATAATACTTACACTTTACTTGAAGATCATCAAGTAACATGTGAGAAAGTCAAAAGTAAATCTACTTTAAAAAATAAGTGAATGATGTGAGAAACAAAGGGGGCAAACCATGGAAGGTGAGTATACCTCAACCTAAGCCTTAATTAAACTAACTCAATCTGAAATGAATTCAAAGACAGAACTTTACCTCACAATTTGATGAAAACTCAACAACATCCTCTCCATTCCTTGTCAAAAAACCAAAAGAACAAATTTATAAATAGTCCATAACATCCATATGAATTAAAAGAAGCCGACAAACTATCTAAAACCAATTGGGGAAAAGAAATTTTACCTCAATACTTCTCTCAACGCAGGATTTTCTTCATAACCCTTCAAAATATCCAATAACCAAAAGGCAATGAACACTCTGTTCAAAACGATTGATATAGCAAGAGCTAAATTAAAAAATGGACAAATAACATATATAGAATTGAAACTAAATTAACAACATACCATATTCAATCCAGTATTCAATTAGTAACAGTGGAAGGTGAATGCCAAAACACTTTGAATTAAGCTAAATAATTGTTTAATCATTCAAATCTAAAGAATTGGAAATTGTATCCGGAGACTTGGTCTCCATATTGAGCATCTTCAGAGATATTTTACGCAGATAATCAGAATGACAAGGAAAGCCATTCTAAACTTACAATATTGCTATCCGAAATACAAATAGAGTATAAATAATAGCAGTGGTGTAGTTAAGAAATTACATATTTGATACATATGTTACTATCTAAGTAGGTGTTTTATAACACGAAAAATTAGGACAAAAGAATAGTGGAAAGTACTTGGCTTGTGGCAACAGTATACATCTTTTCCTTAAATCTTACAAAAATCTTCTTGAGTTCCTGTAATCCCTCTTGAACATAGACGTGAAGATGCCTCTTCAATGTATCTCATTCTATACATACAAATACATTTAAATAAGTTACGACCATCAAGACATGGAGGGTAGTAATCATACCACCAAATGAAACAATGTCAAATCAGGAGTAAAAACATATCATCCACTAAATTCTTAAATAATCTCACATCTTGTTGACAATTCTTTCCCTTGAATGACAGGACCCGTCCCCAAATCCCTTAGGATTAACGGTGGGACGTGCCTACTCCCGTCTGCCACGAAGTGTCAGACCAGGGTTGATTCCGTCTTTAGTCCAACCGGGGACTACCAGAGAGCACCAGGATCCGGAGGAGGAGTGTGATATCTCGGTTTCTGCTACAGCCCGCATCCGTAATCAACCTGAAAGGCATTCAAAAAGTCGTGAGTGGACGAAACAATTATTTTAATAAACACACTTCATCAAAAGATATTTATGCCCTTCACTGAAAAGTATGCATGCATTCGAAACCCGTTTATCAAAACATTCACAAAAAACCACGAGGGCCTTGGCCCACAACATAAATCAAACCATATGGGAACTCAGCCCAAATCAAACACAAGTGGGACTCTGCACAAATCCATTCAACGTGGGTCTCAGCCCAAAACTATTCTCAGTGAAATACCTACCCACCCAACCACCTGGAACACGGGGTCTTAGCCCCAAACCATTTTCCAAAACATAGAACACGGGGTCTCCGCCCCAAAACCACTTTTCGTAAGAAAACCTCATACAAACATCTATATATATAACCCCATCGTCGGCATCTCATATGCCCAATCAATAATCGTCACGATAATATCTATACTAGTGTGAACACTACTCGAGGTCTCACTCCGAGTCTACCCCCAAGATCTACGACGTCTGGGAGGATTGTCCAAAATCCAGGATCTACGGCGTCTGGAGGACTGTCCCTGGAACGAGTCCCATGACTAAACCATATCTCACACTCCTGGAATGTGCTCCCTCTTGGAGTCACTCATTCCAGGCAGTGGATTGTGACACTCTAGGATCTACGAAGTCTGGAGGAGACCAATACGCTAATCTAGGAGGGTATATATATTTCAAGTGAAAACATTCAACTCGGTCTCATACCGAGTATCTCAACAGGATTCCTCGGGTCCGATTCAAATCCAAATTCCACAGGCCTCAGCCTAAATCCACAGTTCAATAGAGTCTCAAGCCTAAATTCTCATTTCATAAACCTAATTGGGACTCAAGCCCGATTTCACAACCAACAGGGCCTCAAGCTCGATAACACAGTCAACGGGGCCTCGAGCCCGATTTCACAACTAACGGGGCCTCGAGCCCGATACCATAAATCAATGGGGGCTTCGAGCCCGATTTCACAATCAACGGGGCCTTAAGCTCGATACGACAGTTAAAGGGGTCTCAAGCCCGATGTTACAGCCAACGAGGCCTCAAACTCGGATTCGTAAACCAATAGGGCCCTCGTCCCGATCGTATAACTCAAATGTGCCTTCAGCCCAAATTCTCGTCAAACCAAATGGACTCCAAGTCCGAGAGTTTGTAAATCAAATGGGTCTTATGCCCAATTTCATATTTCCAAATCCAAAACCTATTTATTAAATCATCATCGAAAACGCAGTACGCAAAGGTACGACATAAAGCCGAAAACCTTAGAAAACGTGCAAATATGTCGATCCTAGGCTACTACAAACAAATGCACTCATGGCATCACAAAAAAATGTTCTAAAACAATTATAAAAAATTTATGCATGCATCAGTTTTAGAAAGAAGGGTCCACTCACAGACCTTCCGAAGCCGCGCCTCGATAAGTGCCCCAATTTGTCTTTCCGGGCCAATCACCATCACCGGGACTTCCAAACCTGTCCAAATCGTAATGGAGGGTTATTAACTACTTAAATAACCCCTCACTAAAACCCCGTAATTTTTTGGAATTTTTAACTATTTTAAAACCCAATCATAAACCTTCGGAACGTCCCCGAACTATATCAAAAACGGTGTCTGATCGACTCGAAACCAGTCCCAAAATGTTCGTTACATCGAATAGATAGAGTTAGAGGGCAGAAAGACCTTTCCTTTGGGATGATAAAATGCTTGTGAAAATTAAGTAATGAAATGAGGATGGCGGAGTCGGGATGCTACAGGATGGACCACCAATAACCAATAGATGACAAAGATGATGATAAAAGAGGTGGATGGCAGAGACGACGATCATGAACGCCTAGGTACTTTAAAACCATAAAATTAGTAGTAGATTGGATCTACCAACACCCAGATACCAAACAATCAAAAGAATCAAAACCATAAACAATTAGAAGTGAAGAAGAAGAATAAGAAGAAGAAGAAGAAGAAAAACCCTAAACCATAAATCCTTCAATTGGCAGAAGAAGAAAAACGCAGACTCTACTCGACTCATCACCTTCATCGATGGCACCTTCATCATGTTGAGAACGCCTTCATCGTGTTGAGTAAGCCACCATCGGCGACACCTCCATCTCTCCACCTCAAACCCAGGTGGTCGCAAAGAGCACAGTACAACCAAAACAAGTATGTGATCATTCAAAGACAATTATGGGTGATTCAAGGCTAGAAAAAGATAATAAAAGATCAGATTAATTGAAGTAAGGATTAGATGCTTGTTGGGTTTGCGTTGGTGGATTTGGTCAAAACGGCTGAGCAATAGAAGGCAATTAGCAAACCAAGCATAAAAAACCTAGTTTTAATTCCTAAGGGGCATGATGGGAAAATCACTATTCATAGACCCAACACATGGGTTTTAGTAATCTCCAGCAGCATGTTAATTAATAAGTAACTTAGATAACCTAGAGAATACACTAATCCACATATAAGCTTCACTCTTGAAGGTATATTTAATACATCACATTGAATGTTAGTTTGAGACAAACATGTCATGAATTATCAAAAGTATTCCTCGATAGCTGTAGCATGTGCCATAACCATAGGAAAATGAAGCACTTTCAATAATTTTATGCTCGCATATAGGCTACCCGTAATTGGTAGTATAGTTGATCATGAATATTATAAGTGCCTCATGAACTTGTGGATTACTATTCTTTTTCCTTTTCATGTCATGCTTGGTTGTTTTGAATCAATACATATTTTGAGTGTTAGCTAAATTATCATTGAGACAATTTTAAAGTTTGAACATGCTTGGCCAAAGATAGCAAATGTGCAATATATTCACTCACTCAAAAAATAAGTTTGAAATGTGAAGAAGAAAAACTCCAAAAGCCAAATTCTTCAAATAAACAGATGTATAATTTAGTAGAATTAATATAATACCAATTCTTCTCCAAGCTCAATAGCTGCCCGCTTATAACTGATTTTTTTTCTTAACCGTTATTGTCATGACCCATCCTAATCCCCCCGGGATTAACACGAGATGTGTCATGATCCCGTCTGACACGAAGTGTCAGACAAGGGACAATTTAAAACCTTCAGCCGGACCGACTTCCAGAGCGCGCCACGATCCGGTGGAGGAGTGTGATGTCTCAGTCTCTGCTACAGTCTGCATCCGTGATCAACCTGAAGGGTATTAAAAACAACGAAAACTGTGAGTGGACGAAAAACAAGGAGTTCATAAAAACACATTTCATAAAAGACTTTTATGCCCTTCACTAAAAAACATGCATGCATTCGAAAACCATTTATCAACCACATATTCAAATAACCATTATTAGGGTCTCAGCCCCAAGTTCCGTAAATTCAAGTCATACGGGCCCCTGCCCAAAACCATTTACACAAATCCATAGTTCATTTCAACCATATGTGAGAACTCAGCCCAAAACCGTAAATCCGAGTATGTGGTTCATTGCCCAAATCCATTTACTATTCACAAAACACCATTTCATCAAAATCCAAGAAATCGTGTTACCAATATCATATAACCAATCTAGTCACGATTTCCAAAGCTACGTGCATGCTACCCGGGGTCTCAAATCCCAAGTCTCCCCAGGGTCCACCCAGGTCAATGTCCGCAGATCATTGGCCCTCCTTGGGGGTTATAATTCATAAGCCTTCTTAAGAGTAAGGTACCCAATGGGGGCGACTCCACTCAATTAGTGCTCCGTGACTACTCCGGGGTCCACCCAAGCCAACGACCCTCCCCAGAGGAGACAATCCATAAAATAAAGGATGGTATATGAAAAACCATTTTATAATCATTCTCAAAACCTTTCAAACCTTTCAAAGGATCCATACCCGGTCCCCATAAACCGTCATGAAACCATAAATCCATTTATGGGTCCCCGACCCGAAATCACAAACGTAAATCGTAACTGGACCCCAAGCCCAAATTCATAAACCAACTGAACCTCGTGCCCGATTTTGTAAACCAACTGGGCCTCATGCCCGATTTCGTAAACTAACTGGGCCTCAAGCTCTTTTCGTAAACCAACTGGGCCTCAAGCCCGATTCGTAAACCAATTGGGCATACGGCCCGTTGCCTTATTAAATCAAATGGACTCTAGGTCCGAGAGTTTGTAATCTAATGGGTCTCATGCCCGATTCCATGTTTTCAAATCCGAAATCAATTTATGAACCAACTGGGCTCCTGGCCCAAGAATGTAACTAAAATGGACTTCGAGTCTGAGAGTTTCCAAAACAATTGGGTCTCATGCCTGAGTTACCTTTTCAAATCCAAAACCATTACCGAAACCATAAGCATGTATAATCAGTGCAAAACTATAATCCTCGATATACGCGCAAATACGTAAATCGCTTCGAAATAAGCGAAATCATGTAAATTACCAATCCATAAACATCATGATAGAAATCATATTTATAAAACATATAAAACATTTATGCATGCATCAAAGTTTAGAAATCAAGGTCCACTCATAGACCGTCCTAGTTGTAGCTTCGATACGCGTGTCATAAGCCTCCCCTAGCTAATCGCCGTCACCCGAACTCCCAAACCTGTCCAAATCATACTAGAGGGTTACTAACTACCTTATTAACTTCTCAATGAAGTCCCGTAATTTTCCCGAATTTTTAACTATTTTTAAACCTTATTCTAAACCTTCGGACATCTCAAACTATATCGAGACGATATCCGATCGACACGAAACCAGTCTCAAAATGTTCGTTACATCGAATAGATGATTTCACATGTTGAAGTCATCCCCAAAATACCCTCCACGCGCCCTCACGCGCCGCCCAAAGGGGCTGCGCGTGAAAGCCACGCGCCTGCTATAGTGTCATCCCCTACCTCGATTAAACCGATCCAGACCGGTCCTCTGCAAGTCCGATTCAACTGGACCGGTGAGACCGATTTTCCCCATTTTCGATCCATTTTTCAACCCTTTTAATTCCTACATCTTTGTCCCATCATTTGCAATTGATTCATCTACTAAAAACACAGAAATGAGACCTTATGAGTACCTTCCCGATCGAAGCAAAACCATCCAACCTACAACTGCCCATCTGTAACGACCCGTCCCGGGAGTCGGGATTAGTAAAGTGATTAGCAATGGATTAGCTGGGTTAATCGGTGTTTAGTGGGTTACTTTTGGACCTTGGGCGTAGAATGACAATTTTGCCCTTGGTTGGCACAATGTTGGCTTTTAGTTCAGGTGGTCAATTGGACATTGACCAATGACTATGACGTAGTTCGGGACGTCACGAATCCATAGACAGGTGGCACGCCCGATTCCGACATCCGAGGAGAAAGTTATGATGTTCGGAAGGGTAAGGGCATTACCGTAATTTGGATAAACGAAGGGGAAAAGTTTACTTTTAGCACGACAGAGCTTTTACACGTAGACCGAGGACGGTTAGGTAGGTCTCGTCGTCCTGAGTTCAACGACAGGCGGCATGCCTTCATCGGACGTCGGACGAGCGAGATACGGGTCTAGAACGGTTAAGGGTAAAATCGTAATTTGGACATTAGGGGTATTTTGGTCTTTTTGTGCCTTGGGAATTGGGCCAATCTGATAAGGCCAAGTGTACAGGAAGGATTGGATATTTTTGAGTTTGGGCCAGGGGATGGTGGACACGTGGTGTGTGTGTGTAGTGGGTTTTAGGATGTGCACAGTGAAATTAAACGGGTAGTCGTGCTTGTGTTTATGTTTGAGAGAAATAGAGACTGAGTGTTGGGAGGAAATCGATCGATGGCTGGGTGTGTGTGCGGTTTTTTGAACTGGTGAGTGTGATCAGGGAGAGTTTGAGAGTGCAAGGACTGTGATGAGAGGATTGAGAGATTGAGTGGTTGTGTGTGAGGAGGGTGTGAGTTCTCAGAGGAAACAGAGAGGTGTCGAGGGAGTTTGGAGGTGGAGCTGTCGTACTTTGATCAATCGGGGCTGCTGGTGGTGATCAGGGACCATAGTGGAGCCTTAGGGACCCAGTGGACACGGCGGAGCTCGCGGTGGAGCACGGACATCAGGTAATTTCTCTTCTTTCCCCGGTTTGCTCTGTTTTCCAGTTTGGGTTCAAACGGTGAGTCGTGGCTTTTGGGTAGGAGTCGAGGTGTTTGGTGAGTGCTAATCGACTAAGTAGGTCCCTAGGAAGCTGTTGGTTGGGCAGCCGTGAAGGGGGGATGCACGGGTGGCCGGATTGAGAAACAGAGTTTTGGACGGGTTTATGTTTTGTGTTGAGAAGATGGGATTGAAGCCGTGATTCTTAGTTTTGAGGATTGGGATTAGTTGTTTAGGGTTGGACGAAACTACGGGTGGAAAGAAGGATGAAAATGGTGGAGGAAGGACGGAGAACCGGGAACGCCGGTTCAGACCAATCGACCCATCGAAGAAGAAGATGAACAGTGTTTTGTCTGCAGGCGCGTGAGGCCCACGCGCAGCCACTTTGTGTAACGACCCGTCCCAAATTCCTAGATTAGATTAGTGACTAATCACGATTAGTGAGGCTAATCGGTGATTAGTTAGGCGAAATCGGACGAACGATGCGAAATGACCGTTTTGCCCCTAGTGATGGCAAAACGTTGACTTTTCAATCGGGCGATCAAATGGACTTTGACTGATGACCGTGACGTAGTTCGTGACGTCACGAGTTCATAGACAGGTGGCATGTTCAATTCCGACATTCGAGGAGGAAGTTATGACATTCGGAAGTTTATGGGCATTTTGGTAATTTTGGATAAAAGGGATCAAATGTTGACTTTTTGACCGGGAGGTCCGATGGCCGAGGGCCAAAGACCGTTACGTAGATAAGGACGATACGAATCCGTAGACAGGCGGCACGTCGAATTCGGACGTTCGACGGCGAAATTACGGTTTACGGAAGTTTCGGGTTACTATTCACGGTAACACGTTTTACGAGACAAAAAGTGCAGTTTGTCTCTAGTGGGCCCAGATATTTATTGGAGGCCCAATGGATGAGTGACAAGTGTCCCCCATCCACAGGCCACCCTTATACATTCATGCATCGATCATTCTTCTTCATTTCAAACGTTTCCCCCGATCTCACCATTTCTCTCCATCTTTGTGCAACCCAAAACCCATCCATCCTTAACCCATGATCAGCCGTGAGGACCAGAGAGACTGAGGGAGCAGAGGTGGCCGGCCTGGAAGCCTGAACCGCCGTCCACGGCGGCGTGGAGGCAAAGAACCCGTGAGGTACACGGTTGAACCCTTTTGCATTTTATTTTGGTTTTACATGCTATAGTTGATTCTAGGTGATTAGAATGAATTTAGGGAGTTACTAGGATGATTTTAGGATGGTTTGGAGGGTGGTTCACGGTGGAGGAAGTCGTGAGGGCGGCGGGGAAAATTCTGAAACTTTGGGTCGTGAGGTTCAAGAATCAAACCTCAAATTCTTTGTGTTTTTCCTTGTACTTACCATCCAAACATGCTCCTAGGATCGAAATAGGAATTATAGGGTTAATTTTGGGTGGAATCGGACCAAATGGATACGGGAAAACGCCTGAACCGGCTACGCCGGTTCGGCTGGACTGGCTGCGCAAGCTGGATCGGTTCGATCGCTGGAGAAGACGGGTACTGTAGCGGCGCGTGAGGCCCACGCGCAGCCACTTCAGGCGGCGCGTGCGGGCGCGTGGGGGAGAATTTGGGGATGTGTTCAACATGTGAAATCTTCTATTCGATGTAACGAACATTTTGGGACTGGTTTCAAGTCGATCGGACACCGTATCGATATGTTTCGGGGCATCGGAAGGTTTAGGTTCGGGATTAAAAATAGTTAGAAATTCCGAAAAATTACGGGGCTTTAATGAGGGGTTATATAAGTAGTTAGTAACCCTATAAATTAATTTGGACAGGTTTGGAAGTCTCGGTGACGGTGATCGGCTCGGGGAGCCATATGGAACGCGTATCGAGGCGCGGCTTCGGACGGTCTGTGAGTGGACTTTGTTTTCAAAATTGGTGCATGCATAAATGTTTATTATATGTTTTATTGCATGTTTGATGATGCCATGGGTGCATTTGTATGTGGTTACGTATAAGCACGTAATTCGAGGTTTCGGCCTTATATGGTGCTTATACGGGTCTGTATTTCTTTATTGATTTAAATGATTTGGTTTTGGATTTCTAAATGGATAAACTCGGGTATGAGACCCATTTGGTTTTGTCTCGGGCATATGACGTTATTTACGACCTTCGGGTCTAAATCGTGGTCGCGACGTGTGCTATGTGCACGACGATCAACGATACGACGCTCGCCTCTGGATTGGGATGTGTTCCTTCCGGAGAGGTCACGATGCACGATTCGTTGTCGGGCAGCCTGGGGAGGCTCGACTTCGGAGTGCTGACGGTTCAGGATAGCGATCGGTGATGAGTGCACCATGATCTTGTGGTGGTCGCGTCGGTTGATTTGTTCACGGCGACATACCAGGATTGAGGGCGGTCCTAGATGGATGGTTGCACGCATCACTATGATCGGAGTCATGACTGACCCTTCGATATCGGGCACGGTGCCCAGTTGATGTCATATGTTCGGGCACGAGACCCAGATGTTTTACACTGATGATTTCGGGTCAGGGACCCTAGATGGATTTCCAAGTTCATGGCGGTTTATAGGAATCGGCATGAACTCTGGAAAGGTCATTGTGGTTCATGACGGTTTATGGGAACCGGCATGAACCTTTGTCAGGTCATTCTGGTTCATGACGGTTTATGGGAACCGGCATGATCCCTTGTTATGGATTTTATGGATCATGACGGTTCAAGGGAACCGGGCATGAAAGTTTATGTTATATATATACATGTATTCATATACCTTCCTTTACTTCTATTATCTCCTCCGGGGAGGGTCGTTGGCCTGGGTGGACCCCGGAGTAGTCACGGAGCACCGACTGAGTGGAGTCACCCCCCAGTTGGGTTCCTTACTCTCAGGAAGGCTATGATTACTATTACCTCGGGTAGGGTCAGTGATCTACGGACATTGATCTTGACTTTGAGAAGACTCGGATTGAGACCTGGGTAGCACGCGCGTAGCTTTGGAAACCGTGGCAGGATTGGTTGTGTGAATTATATGTATATGTGATGTATGCTATATATGATATATGATGTGTGTTTACACAGGTTTTGGGCAGTGGCCCGTATGGTTAGTTTCTTATGATTTGGGCTGAGTCCCTTATGGATTTGGGCAGTGGCCCGTGTACTTGGTTTCATTATGGTTTTCTGGATAAATGGTTTTCGAATGCATGCATGCTTTTTAGTGGAGGGTATAAAGGTCTTCTTTATGAAATATGTTTTTATAAAATCTTTATTTTTGTCCACTCACAGTCTTTCTGTTTTTAATACCCTTCAGGTTGGATACGGTGTGGACTGTAGCAGAGATCAAGATATCACATACCTCCTCCGGATCCTGGCGTACTCTGATAGCCCGGGAGGGTAAAGGTCGGAAATATCCCTTGTCTGACACTCCGTGTCAGACGGGAGCAGGGTCATCCCACGTAAATCCCGGGGGGATTGGGATGGGTCCTGTCACTTTGGGCAGCGCTTGGGGGCGCGTGGGGAGGATTCTGGTGAACCTTCCAACTAGGTTTTTGGTCTAATCGTTGTAACGAGTCTTTTGGGCCTAGTTTCGGGACGATCGGACGTTGTTTCAGGTTAGTTCTACGAGGTTGAAGGTTTAGGGTCCCGGTTAGTTATGTTTAGACGTTCGGGGAATTTTGGGGAAATTAGGAGAACCTTAGAGGACTTGTTAGTGACGTATTTTGGTGACTTGTGACAGGATCGAGAATCCCCGAGGAGGTCGAGGAACGTACAGGACGTTCGGGACGCGAGTGACGTGCCCGGTAATTGTGAGTAAACTTGTTCCTTAAACTGAGCATGCATAACTGCTTTTAATTACTTGATTTATGGTTTTATATGTGATTTCGTGATTATTTGAATATGCTATAACTGTTACATAATTGCACATTTTTCGAGAAATTACAGTTTTCAGCACATTTTACGATAAATGTAATGATTGTGATTTTGAGACCATGATTTGGGATTTTAATTGATAATTGCTTTTCAATGATTTTAAAGGGATTTGAGACATGATTTGACAAACAAGGTTTTCGGTTTTAGAATCGGATTTCGGAAAGCGGAATTTGGTTTTAAAGTTGAAAAGTGGATTTCCGGATTTGGGTTCGGAATGACGGTTCTGGATGCCAGAGAGGCTTCAGACTAGTGATTTCGAATTCGGGTTTGGATATGGATTTCGAAATGGTTTACAAATGGTTTTGGATTGGATTTACTAGATCTGGTTATTGGGTTTAAAGACCCGGATTATTGATTGACGGGGAACGGGCCCGGATTGGGTTTAAAGATCCGGATTGAGTTTAAAGACTTGGGAGTTTAAAGACTTGGATATATTGATATTTCCCCCGTAGTCCTGTTAAGTTTAAAGACTCGGGAGTTTAAAGACTCGGATTATATTGAGGCCTGGATTGAGTTTAAAGACTCAAGAGTTTAAAGACTCGGGAGTTTAAAGACTCGGATAGATCCAGCAGGTTTGATCGGATGATTTTATTGGTATCTTATGTTTTATTGCTAATGTTTTATAACGTTTATCCTACTGTGTTTATGTTGTTGCGAGTTCCATGATGAAAATGATGTGATTTATAAATGTTTTCAGATATTGGGTTATGCATGCATGTTTTCAAAACGGAGGGCTAAACCCTGGGTTCTTATGAAATTGTTTTTGAAACTTTTATTCTTTTGGTCCACTCACACTTTCTGGTTTTTAACTGCCCTCCAGGTCGTGGAGCTAGCGCGGGGGTTGACGTTGAGGCAGTGTCGGAGGCATATAGTACTCGAGAGTTGACCCGGAGTGTTTCCAGTTTTCCCATTGCGTGTGTAATAACTCTGAGTAGGACTTCTGTCTTATCGTTGTGTACTATGGTCTGTATAACGGTTGACTTGTTGTGTTTTAATTTCTCCTTCGTCTGACAGTGTAATTTGTGGTTTTCGTGAGGTTGTTTCGGTCTTTCGTGTTGGATTGTCAGACGGGAGCAGGGTTCACCTCGGTTATCGGGGTGATAATCGGGGTGGGTCCTGTCACCATCCCTATCAACTCTGGCCACCACCAACCTCGTAACTGGTCCCATTTGACTCCATTTTGGTCATCGGCCACCTCAGACCACCAAACTCCTCGAAATTGATCCCAAAGAATTCATCCAAGTCCCAGGAATACTTTAGGGTCACTCAGCTCAATCGAACACGTCACAAAAAGGTTTCCCGAACATAGGTTCAAAACGGGTTACAGTTACCCTCGCCGTGGCCACCGTCGTGGCTGCTGCCCTCAGCCCTTCGCCGATTCTCAGTCTCTCTGGTCACTCATTCACTATCTCAGTCCTCATACACGAGTACAGAGAAGAGTATGGTGGTAGGGTGGTATGTGTGTTTGTTTTGAGGGGGAAAATGGATATGGTGCACGGGGAAGGTGAGGTTTGGTGGTGATGATCAGATGAGATGGAGTAAACGGTGAGGATGAGTGATCTGAGGGAAATGGATGACTGGGATTGGGAGATAGTGGATGAAGGAAATTATAAAATAACCAAATAATAATATTTTAATACAAAACCCACCAATCAATGTTGAGATCCACAATTTGGGGTTAAGGACCAATGGGATGAGTGACACTTGTCATTCATCCATTGAGCCCGAATTAAGTATCTGGGCCCACATGAGTACAAATGTAATTTGTCAAGTAATTCGTGCAATAATTTCTCCGAACTTCCAAGAACCATAACTTCTATGTTCGACTTCCGATTTCGACGTGCCACCTGTCTACGGACTCGTGACGTCCCGATCTACGTCACGGTCATCGGTCCTCGTACGTTTGACTCCTCGAGTCAAAAATCAACATTTTGCCCAATATTAGGGGCAAAACGGTCATTTTACACGGTCCGGTCGATTTCGCTTAACTAATCACCGATTAATCTCACTAATCATTCATTAGTCACTAATTTAATCCCTGAATTCGGGACGGGTCATTACACCTATATTTTCAAAAACTGAGGAATCAATAATAACCCACATCAAATCTCCCAAGAGACAAATGCATCACTGCAACAATATAACATAACTGAAATGAGAATGAAACAAACCTAACAACAATTGCTTCCAAATCTTCATCAATTATCGATGGGCCATAGGGTTTGCAATAGGTTCAACTTGCACTACCAGCCCTTGCTTGATAGACTGCCTATATTTTCAAAAACTGAGGACTCAATATATCCTTACAAAAAATCAACACTCAAGAGAATCAGTGATTTCCATTCAACCCACTAACCCATTCAACCCTCTTAGCAGCCATTTGTCGTTTATTAAAATTGTACTCCTCAATCTATGAACCCAATACTGAATTGACAAAACTCATAGAAAAATTCAGTAACCCAGACCTTAAATCAAAAACCAAAACTCAATTGAAAATAAGAAGAGTGAAAATAATAAAGAACCCATACTTGAAGCCTACCCTGCGAATTCCTCAAAGTTTTTCACATGTTCAACAACTTCTTTCTCCATCCTTCCAAAAAATGAACATGCAAATCAGCGAACAAAATACATGAAAAAAAAATATAAACTCTATAAAAACAAATCAAAATATCGAATTACGTTATGGGTTTTCTTGGAACACTTTGTTCTCTATTGGTTGCTTCTCAAAAGGATTGTAATTGAAACAATGATTTAAACAAAACAATGGGACTGAGGTTAGAGAGCACTCTCACCCAATTCTTTTGACGTCCTAATATATGGTCAATTTTATCAAGAAAATCGTTGCGCTTGGGTGTAGTTATTTCAAGCCGTTTTTCACACGTTCCTCACACAATTTTATTTCTTCTTTCTTAAATAAGTTGGTACCACCAAATTACAAAAGAATGAATGAAAATAGAAAAAACTCATTAATACTCATACTTGAAGCTTGCCCTGCAAATTCCTCAAAGTTCTTCACATGTTCAACAACATCCAAAACTCGATGGAATATTGTGCCGATGAGAACCTAGAATCTGATTCCCTAGAATCTGAATTTGATCAAGATTGACCATCGTGATTAATGAAAAAGGAAAAGAAATCATAAACTCAAATCAATATCGTTGGTTAGCGTTTGAGGAAGCAACTTATATTTAATATTTTTGGTAGCTTTCATCATACATGCAAGAGAATCGAAAACCCGGATGAACGAAAAACTCAATTTGAAAATCGAAAATCCAACAATCTGATCGAAAACCCAATTCAAAAATCGGAAACCCAATTTCAAAATCGAAATCAAAACCTAATTGTGACATCGAAAGAAAAGAACCAAGCAGATTATTGTTTGAGAAAAAAGAACCAATTACCCACAAACATGACCAATTAACGGCCAACTTAGCCAGCGTCGCCACCCTTCCCATCGCAAAGAACACCACTGAAGGACTCCCCAGCAACGTTCTACGCACCACCGTAGGTTGTGGCAGTTAGTTCTTTAATTCGGAGTCCTCGCCAAGGAAAAGTGAGGGTAGTGGTGGTTGGTTCTTCAAGTTTGCATGCTTCGCCACCCCTCCCGAGTCTGCAATTGCGAGAAATGTGAGGGTTGTGGCAGTTGGTTCTTCAATTCCTAGTCTGCAGTTGCGAGAAAAGTATGAGCCAATTAAAATGGTGGCTATTATATCCTTGGTTAATAAACATTTTAGAATTTATGTATGTTTAATAAGTATGAACCAAAAATCGAAGGATTCAATTTGTGGGTAAGGATTCAAATTTTCGGCAAGAATTCAATGGCCGTTCGATTTGTAAAGAAAAAATAGGTAAGGAACAATTAAGAGTTGTAAAGAAGAAACATATGAGGAACGATTAAGAAGAGAAGAATATGATTTCTGGGCAAGGAGTCGATTTTTCGGTAAAGATTGAATGGTTACTACAGTTGTCGGGAAGGATTGGGGCGTTGCGGCTGTGGGGGTGCGGCTGAAGATGAATGAAACTCCATTGGTAAAGGGTAGGCATAATAGGAAATGTGCTATTCATAGAAGGGTTAAAGGGAGGGAAATATAGTAAATTCACTATTCATAGCACTATTCATGAAATAGTAACCCGACATACGAATTTTAGTAGATAGTAAATATGATATATATCGCGGAAGTTGATTTTGTATTTTACTTTTTCATGATTGATTGGAATGAATGGTTTATGCATGGTCATCAAAGATTGATGGTTATGACTTATGTCCCACCCTTCCCTCGACCCTTCGAGCCTTGATTTGTAAACTTTGTGACCAAAGTGATTTGGTAGAGTCGATATAAATTTTGGATTTGCAAGTTGAAGTTGAGAGAGTGTGAAGATTTAAGCAACAATTAAATAACATCTTCATAATGAGAGAAGTACTTTATATATGTTGCAAAATAGGGGTGGCACATGAAACCAAAATATCGAGATCGTATCGTTCCAAATCAAACTATACTGAAAAAAAAAAACCGAATAATAAAATCGTTGTATGATTAGTACGGTACTGAAACTGTACCGATATAATTTGGTACTGTTTCGGTATTGATATTTTGAAAAACCAACTCATACGGATACCGTACAGAATTATAATTTTTTTTAATAATTAAATTTTTTTTCTTGTTGGTTGATTGGGCAATCTTATACTAAAAGTATAGGATTGACCATAGTTAATCAAAACCAAAATACCCAATAGTCAAAACTTAAAACTAGGGCCCGGGTTACATTGTTATTCTTCTAGATCTAGCCTTCTTTGGTTCTTCCTTCTTTTCGTTGTTCGATGGATGCAACTCATCTTCCTCCTTCACGACTGCGACTCATCTTCTTTAATTTTTGTTGTTCGACAGTTGCTACTCATTTTCCTCTGTCACTACTACTCATCTTCCTTCTTCGCTGCTACCCATGGTTTGTTTTCTAATATGCTACTCATTCTCTCTTCTCGAATATGCAGCTTATTGTTTGTTCACTCTTTCATTTTTATATCGACTAAATTGTTTTCTCTTGCCCATGCATAAACCAGACAATCCCTTAAACTAAGACATACTTAAAGCTTTATGTATTTACTTTGTATATGTTCTCTGTTGGCTGGGTTGGTGAGTAACTTTCTTTATTTTCTTATTGAATGATCAACTTAGAGTTTCAACTGCAAATTTGAAGAGAAGAGCTTCTTTGTTCTCTGATTGTTACATTATCATGAATAAAACACATACAAACTGTGAACACGCAGTGATACAATACGAAGTAGAATTATTTTTTAGCACATTACAAGTTCTTCTGTTTTTTTAAATATCTTTGTAGGAATTGAGATTATTCGATATTTTAAATTGATGCTTCATGAAGACAAATTATTATTCCATATTACTATGCCCGACTGGCCAATATCACTGATTAAAGACTGAGCTTACTTACTCAGATCTCGGAAAGGAGAGGCTCCAATAAGCACAAAAATATGTGTAAGATAAAAACTACCTAATTAACACAATAGGCAATAGGTAATAGGTTATATTGGTTAACTGTTATTTGGCTTTCGGCTTTTGATTTTTGGCTTTTGGCTTTTGGTTTTTGGCCGTGTCTTATAATTTTGTAGTATAAAAATTAAAAA
Organism: Prinsepia uniflora; assembly: GCA_032719365.1. Lineage (NCBI taxonomy): Eukaryota > Viridiplantae > Streptophyta > Magnoliopsida > Rosales > Rosaceae > Prinsepia > Prinsepia uniflora. Next base: position 5,964,020 of record CM064863.1, on the reverse strand, counting down.
GTAGGGGAGTGAATGTATGCCTTGGCATTGAGTCATAGAGAGGTACAAATAAGAGTCAGAGTCTCAGAGACAGATATCGCATATGGATCTCAGCTCCATGAAAGGCTATGTGCAGCTACAGCTCCTTCTCCAATTTTCCCATCTGTATTTCTTTTTCAGTATAAACTCCTTGTCGATAACTGAGAAAATTATTTGTAATCTTAACATTATGGGAATTCTAATAATGAGCTAAGGAGCTTCTGTTCCACATTTCAATTCCTCTAAAAAAAATTTGGTAGGAGATTCTCCCCTTCTCGTGGTATCCGGTAGGGGGACCCGCTTTCTCCTTATCTATTTATCATTGTTTGCGATGTTCTGTCTCAGATGTTCAACCATGTTGTTCTTGCGGGTGTGCTCGAGGGCAACACTTTCAACCCAAATGGGCCTATTCTCTCCCATCTCTTATTTGCTGATGATGCTCTACTATTTATGCAGTCTACCAGGAACAATTGTACTATTGTTGATAAACTTTTGCAAGTCTACTGCCATGCCTCGGGTCAAATTGTCAGGACCCACCCCTAATCCCTAAGGATTAGGGACTAAACCCTGCTCCCGTCTGACAACCCAAAAACGAAAGACCGAAACAACCTCACGAAAACCACAAATTACATTGTCAGACGCAGGAGAATTTAACCCAACCAAAAGTCAGCAGTTATACAGAGTATAGTACCAAACCAAGAAAGCAAAAACCGATACACAGAGTACACGCACAACGGTACAATGAAACCCTCCGAGAAAACTCTCGAGTACTCTATGCCTTCGACGCTGCCTCAACGTCAACCCCCGCACTACCTTCACGACCTGGAGGGCAATTAAAAAAAGAAAGTGTGAGTGGACCATAAAGAATAAAGTTTCAAAAAACCATTTCATAACAAACCAGGGTTTGGCCCTCCGTTTTGAAAACATGCATGCACAACCCATTTATTTAAACACAGCTATAAACCACATAGTAATCATCAAAAAAACGTTTATAATTCACCAAAATAGGCATCATGAAAACAATACGATAAAAACATAAATCCAAGTCATCATTATCCGATCAAACCTGCTGGACTTATCCGAGTCTTTAAACTCCCGAGTCTTTAAACTTAATCCAGGCCTCAATAATCCGAGTCTCTAAAATCTGAGTCTTTAAACTCAACAGGCCTACATGGGAAATATCAATATATCCGAGTCTTTAAACTCCCGAGTCTTTAAACTCAATCCGAGTCTTTAAACCCAATCCGGGCCCGTCCCCCGTCAATCACAATATACGAGTCTTTAAACCCAATAACCAGATCCAGCAAATCCAATCAAAACCATTTGAAAACTATTTCTAAATCCGTATCCAAACCCGAATCCGAAATCCCTGGTCTGATGCCCTTCGGGCATCCAGAACCGTCATTACGAACCCAAATCCGGAATTCCACTTTTCAACTTTAAAACCAAATTCCGCTTTCCGAAATCCGATTCTAAAACCGAAAATCCTTGATCATCGAAATCATGTTTCAAAATCCCTTTATAAGCATTAAAAACCATTTATCATTTGAAATCCCAAAACCCTAGCATCATAACCAGAAATCAAACTTTTCTCGTAAAACGTGCCAAATACGTAATTTCCCGAAAAACATGCAATTAAGTAAAACAGTTATAGCATAATCAAAAATCATGAAATCACATCTAAAATCATAAATCAAGTAATTAAAAGCAATTATGCATGCTCAGTTATCGAGAAGGGGTCCACTTACAGATACCGGGCACGTCACTTGCGTCCCGTACGTTCCGTACGTTCCTCGACCTCCTCGGGGATTCCCGATCCTGTCAACAGTCACCAAACTACGTCACTAACACGACTCACACAAACATGACTCACACACACACAGCCCGTTTAAGTGCACCGTCCAAACACACTGGAACCTCCTAGACATAGCCACATGTCACAATCCTGTGGTCCCAAACTCAAAATATCCCAATTAGCACTGCACACTTGGCCTCATCCCATTTGCACAAATCCCAATGTGCAAAAAAACCAAATTGCCCCTGTGAATTAAAATTACCATTTTTCCCCTCACCGTTCTAGACCTATATCTTAACCGTTCGATGTCCGATGAAGGCATTGCCGCCTGTCGTTGAACTCAAGACGAAGAGACCTACCTAACGGTCCTAGGTTTACGTGTAAAAATCTCGTTACACAAAAAGTCAACTTTTCCCCCTTCGTTTACCCAAATTACGGAAATGCCCTCTACCTTCCGAACATCATAACTTCTTCCTCGGATGTCGGAATCGGGCGTGCCACCTGTCTACGGACTCGTGACGTCCCAAACTACGTCACGGTCATCAGTCAATGCCCAATTGACCGCCCGAACTCAAAGTCAACATTTTGCCCAACCTAGGGGTAAAATCGTCATTCTACGCTAATGGGCCAACAGTAACCAACTAAACACCGATTAGACTCACTAATCCGTTACTAATCACTTTACTAATCCCAGCTCTAAGGACGGGTCGTTACACAAATGGTAAACTACAACAGGTCTAATATGTTTTTCAGCCCCAATACTCCCTAACCTTTGAGGGCAGAGCTTAACACCATCCTTGTCATGGAAATTACTGACAATCCCAGCATGTATCATAGCCTCCCTACTCTCTGGGGAAGATCAAAGAAAGAGGCCCTGTTGTTTGTCTAGGAGAGCATTGGAAAGAAAATCCAGGGTTGGAAGAATAAGTTCCTCTCCCAAGCTGGCAATGAAGTTCTCATTAAAGCAGTTGCCCATGCTATTCCTACTTATCCTATGGCAGTATTTAAGTTCCCGAAGTCTGTTTGTCATGCTATTGATTCTGATTTGGCAAATTTCTGGTGGGGTTAGTCAGAAGACCGCAACAAGATTCACTAGATTAGTTGGGCTGAGCTTGGTCTCCCAAAGGCTGAGGGTGGTATGGGCTTTCGGAATCTTGAAGATTTCAACCTTGCTCTCCTTGCCAAGCAATGTTGGAGACTTATTCGTGAACCGAATTCTTTTTGGACTCAACTACTTAAGAGCAGATATTTCCCCAATGGTAATTTTTGGGATGTTGGTAGAGGTAGCCGTGCTTCTTTGGCTTGGACTAATTTATTGGAAGGCAGGCGAATTATCCTTGAGGGCTCCCGATGGAAAGTCCTAAATGGAGTTGATATTAAGGTTTGGACTGATCGCTGGTTTCCAGGAACTTCAGATAGTTTGCTTATCCCATCACCTTCTGCTTTGATATGCCTTTCACAACCTGTGTGTGCTCTCATTAATCCCGCTTCCCACTCCTGGAACCTCGAGATCATCAAGCCCCTAATTTCTGCTTCAGATTATGCGATCATTAGCTCTATCCCTATGGGAAGCCCAGAAGACGGTGACCGACTCATCTGGCCCCACTGCAAAAGCCTAGCGAATATAGTGTTAAATCTGGTTATTTTTGGCTCAAGGCAAACCCCTCTCCACAGTGCTCCCCTGAACCATCTAGGACTTCAAGTTCAAACATTTTCCCGGCTGCTCTATGGAATATTATCTGGAAACTCAATGCAAACCAGCAGGTCATAAATTTTATGTGGAGGACCTAGCGGAATTGTCTCCCTACTCGAGAAAATCTATTCCGGCGACATCTGGGCCACAACCAGAAGTGCCCTATTTGCGAGTTATTTCCTGAAACTACTGAACATTTACTCTTTCTTTGTCCTGGAGTGACTTGTATTTGGTTTGGAGGTCTTCTTAATTACCAGATTGATATTTCGCAAGTGACCTCCTTTGAATGCTGGATGAACACCATCTTTTCTCCTCTTGTAGGAATTGGAGGTAATCAGAATTGGATTGCTTCTGTTATTGCTTTCACTTACTGAGAAATCTGGAAGCACCGGTCTAAGTACTTACTTGAGGGCCGACCCTTCAATTCCAATTTAATCATTCGTGCCATATCTAGGTCTGTCTCCAAATTCTGGTCCCACTTTACTACTCCTCACCCTCTTCTTGGTCTCCCGAACATCCCCCAGGTCACCTCTACTTCTTGGTGTCCCCTCACGAACTCGACCGTAAAGGTCAACTGTGATGCCTCTTGGGTGGGCCCAGATGTTACTGCTGGGCTTGGGGCTATTGTCCGAAATTCAAAGGGTGCTTTCTGCGGGGCTATCTATAAGTCAAAGTGCACTAGAAGCGCCCTCATTGTTGAGGCTTGGGCCATTCTCTCTGGAGTTACTTTTACTCGGGACCGTAGGCTTCGGGATGTCATTGTGGAGTCAAACTCTCAAATCCTGATCAAGTGTATCTCTGGTAGTATTGATTGAGGAAACTGGGAAGTCTTCCCCATCCTCTCTCAGATCCGTACACATCGTGCCCATTTCGAGCATATCCAGTTTAGGTGGACTCACCGGAGCACAAACAAGGTAGCCAATACCTTAGCCACCCAAGCTTGACAAAGAATGTGCAGGAAAGTCTGGATCGATCGCCCTTCATCCTCTTTAATGTTTGTTTTAAATAATGATGGACTTCCATGTCCCCTAGTTAAGCTTCGTTTCTTTGGGGCTAATTGTGGACGTTTTATGGTATGTCATGCGTCTTTACTCCGATTTCTCTTCAAAGTTTTTCCCTTATGTTTCTCTTTTTCCATTTTTTTCTCTTGTATTTGTTCTACTTTGTTTTCGTTTCCCTCGGAATGAATTTTCACTTTTTGATTAAAAAAAAATGTGTTGATGACTTGATGATATTGTTGTTGAATCGAAATATATGTGTGTGTGTGTGTATGTGTGTGTGTGTGTGAGAGAGAGAGAGAGAAAGAGAGAGAAAGACATTTTGGTCGAGAAGAGGGTTGAAAATAATATTTCATATCTCTATAAAATTTTGGCTTAAAACCGAAATCATACTAAAACCGTACCGAACTTAATTGGTATGATATGATCTGGTTTCACTTTCAAAATGTGGAATACCAAATTGTACGTACCGATTAAGATTAAATAGTATGGTTCTTATATCAATCAATTTCGGACCATACTGAATTGTACCCAATCCTATTGCAAAATATCTTATCGTATTAATTTCAATAAGTAATGATTGAAATTCAGAGTTTGATTGAATTTTCAATTTAGTGTTATTATTTTTCACAGTATCAGCATAATATGAAAATCAAATCCTGCAAATAAAAAGGACATGTTTGTAACTTAATAACTTAGGGATTTTCCCAAATTAACCACCCTGCAAAGTAAAACTTCGACTGGAAAAAATTAATGTTTCAAAAATAGATCGGGGTAATTAAGGGCGAGGTAGGACTTAGAGCCCAGGAGACCAGGTGGTTTTTTTTTAACTTAAATATAATAATAGTAATAATATAATTGGAAAATATAAAATAATTATATTATTGGAAAATAATAATAATTGTTAGGAAACATAAATATGCAAAAATAATATTTTAGAAGCATAAACAATTAAACATGCAGAATGAAAAAAAGAGAGAAGGTAAATGGGCTAAGAATTTGAGTGAAACTTAAATCTAAAAACTCTATTGTTTTTAATAATTAAAAAAATAAAAAATATATTTATGGCTATTCGTCCAGCCACTAGTCCATAGACGGCCCAGGCACGAGGATTTTTAAAAACAAAAAAAAAATAAAAATAAAAGGATATTGGGAGAGAGTTATGAACATTGATTATCAGCTTCGAGAATTGAACTCAAGACCGCTCATTACACATTAGAATAAGTAAAAATACTACTAAATTAGTAATACCGGTTACAAATGGGAATTTTGAAAACATAATCCCACTCTTTTGTTTTCACTTTCCAAAAAAGAAAACAAATGAAGGTTATAAACTCCAGCTTATAAGAGCATCCATATTAGACTAATTAATTTTTTGGACAAATTTAATTTAAAATGACCAAAAAATTATTAATAGTTAGCTAATTTTTATAACCACCATAATCAGATTCTATATATTTTTAGCAAATTTGAATATATAAAAACATAATTTTTTTACAACGACAATTTTTTAATGTAGTTTTTCAACGGTTAAAATAAATATGTCTATTTTGGGTGCAAAATCGATTAAATCCATACTTTGGACAATTCAATATATATATAGCTAGTTTTTTAACAGTTTAAATATGTGTTTATTTTAACTGTGAAATTGGATAGAACAAATTCGAAGCCAAACACAATAGTTAAAATTTCAAATAGAAATTCATCTCAAGAGACAAGGAGCATAATAACCATACGATCAAAGTTCTTGTTTGAGAAACGATGTCTATGATGAAAGATATTTTTTGTCTCTAAGAAAGTAAGGAGTGTCATTTTACTCAATGATGTTAACACTGTGGTTTATTATAAAATTTCTAATTTTTCTTCCTTTTCCCCACATAATTGTTGACTGTGTCAAAATTATCATTTTCAAACTCTGTTCATTACAATTTGGTCTTCCCAATCATTACCTAAAAACTGTGAAATATCAAAACCTCCATTTTCTAAATACCGGAAAGAACCAAATTTTTCAGAACTCTATACGAAAAGTTCGAGTCAATTAACGACCCAGAAACGAAAAAATTTTGGTAATTCATTTTCTTTTCTTTGAATTTTTTGATAGTCCATTAAAATTTAGAGTTTATAAATGCAAATGACGATGAGTTTTGAGAATGAAAAATAGAGTTTGTGAAAAAAAGAAGATGAAGAGGATGAATGAGAGAGGAGAGAAAAATGAAACGAAGAAATAGTAAGCGGGAGGTGGCTAGCTACTAAAACTATTCCTAATAGAAAAGTTAAATTTGTCTGATTTACTACAGACTCATTTTGATATTTTTGGATAAATTTTTAGTTAAATTTATCAAAAAGGTTAAATTTGACTATCCTACTAGGATACTCTAATATGGAATAGTGCCTAATGAAACAAGAGTTTGAGTACGGGTAAGATTGTTTCAAAGGCACTCAGCCCAAAAAATATTTGAGCCCAAAATATATTTGAGCCCAAAAAATATTTGAACCCAAAAAATATTTGAACCCAAAAGTCGATCGAGTTGAGCTCAAAATTAACCGAGTTGAACACTCATTGAGTTAACTCAGCCGAGTGATGTACAGCTTGCTTCTTTTCTCCCGCACCAGAAAAGAAAAAAAAAGAATTATAATTTTCCGTCATTTTCCCAGTGTAGCAATCTGAATATCTGATCTAGAAAGAGTCTAAAGACCACATCTTTCTTCACTCAGAGCATCACTGCGAAGGACCCTCCAAAACCCACTTCTCAATTCAAAGGTAAGCTTCTTGCTCATCTGCCTATCGCGCGCCATTCTTTACCGTTAGAAAATGCAGAACGCATATGTTAGCTCCAGTATATATTCAATTAGAGCACATGGGTCTCTTTCCTATTCCTTCAATGAATATTCTTACTTACTCAGTGAAAGATTTGACAGAAACCCAATTCATTTTTCGTCATCATCATCAAAATCATGTTGTTGTACTTGTTGTTGTGGCTCTTCAATCCAGGGAGTGCCAATAAACCCTTGTTACTTGTACGGGTTGAGGCAATCCTCTCTTCTTCAATGTTCAGCTTCTAGAAGGCTGATCTTGAATGGTGGGCTTCGGTGCAGTTACCGGATTCATGAATATAGTCCTGACTTGGGTTGTTATGAGCTCCCTTGCTCCGTCCCGGAGAAGAGTGCTTATAGTAGACATGGGAGAAGGAGAAAGGGAAGATGTTATTGTATTGTTGATGGAGAAGCAGATAATGAAGTTTACAATTCCGGTGAAGTTTATGATTCGGGTGATCTTGATGATGCTGAGGCTATGCTCAGCTTGTTGAGTGAGGAATTGGGCGTGGATTTTTTTGGTGGAGAGAGAAGTGGGTTTTCATATAAGAGGCTGGAACCCGAAGGTAGGAGGCGTATGATGAGTGGTAGAGATGGAAATGTGAGCTCATCTAAGAGAGTAGAAGATGAGAGTTGGAGGAGTTTTAATGGTAGCAAGAGAAAAGTGAGTTCTTCTAAGAGAGTAGAAGAGGACAGGAGGAATGTTAGTGGTAGAGAGAGAAATTTGGGTTCATCTACAAGAGTAGAAGTGGAGGGGAGGAGAAATTTTAGCGGTAGAGAGAGAAATGTGGGTTCATTTACGAGAGTAGAAGCAGAGAGGAGGACTGTTGGTGGTAGGGAGAAAAGTGGGAATTCGTCCAAAGGAGTGCAAGTGGAGATTGAAGGAAATAGTAGTAAAGGAATAAGTGGGAAGAAGAAAAGCAATGGTATGTTGAGTTCTTTGGAGAGTAACTCAATGCACCGGTTTGAATCGGCCACAATTGATTTGAGTGAAGGGGATTCTAGACAGAAAGAAGAGAGGGGAATGGGTTTGAAAGGTGATAATCGGAGCAGTAGGAAAGGGGGTTCTAGTTGTTCATCTTATTACTCTTTTTCGTCTTCTGGTGATTTTGGTAGTGAAATTGATGTTCAGGATAAGCATGGCATTTTTGAGGAACCAGCTTCAAGTGTGTATAAGGATTCAAAATATGATACAGAAGGTAGAGTTGATGGCCAGGCCGGCGAAGATTACCCAAACAATAGAGATGATTCTGAGGGCAATGATGAAAGAAAAACCCAAAGAAATTCTACAGTTGAAGGTGGTGTCATGTGGGATTGGAGGAAGAAAACAGAAAAGAAACTTACAGAAGTAGTGACGGAAGAAAAACAGGTTGATGAGAAATCCTCTAGAGTGTTAAAGACCAAGCAAAGTGAGTTAGGGCAGACCTCTGGATCGCACAAGAAACTTCAAGGTGAGCAGGAGAGTTCATATTTTACCAACGGAGCGAGAGAACAGTATAGTCAAACAGGGAACCAAGTTGTTGGTGTTGACATGACGGATTCTAGAAGAAGATTCCACGAACCCAACCAATCAGATATCCATAGAAATAATGGTGCAATAACTTCCTGGTCAAAGAGACACGGTGAAGGGGAAGAAAACCTAGAGATAGCTACAAACTTAGTGCAGGAAACGAAAAATGAACATTACAAGACAGCCAGCTATATCCATCAAAAGCAAGGTTTAAACAGAGACACCCAAAAGGTCTTAAGAACTTCTGAAATTCGAGCTGTTGATGCTGAAAGGACCTCTGATTGGCAGAGGCAGTCTGATATAAGAAGAGTCTACCAGGAAGATAACAGAAATATGCTGCTGATTTCAACAAATGAGGCAGAAGTGCAACATCACCAAATAGGCCAGCAGATTGTTGGCTTCGTCAACTCAGGAAGCAACTCTCCAAAAATTACTGAAGTATCAGAATTTTCTGACAGTGGTATCGAAAGGGACACCATTATCCAGTCTGACTTGGTTCCTGCTTCCAGTGGAGAATCATCAGAGCCGTGTCCCCAAATAGATGAAAAAACTTTTCAGAGGGTTCTATCCAGAAAAGGAACTGATAATGTTACTGAATTGTCGCTTGTCCATGATAGTAATACAGAGAGAGATACCAATTCTCAGAGAATCTCCAAGAAGAGAACTGTCAATCAAGAAAGTTCTATTATCTCAGCTGCTACATCGATTGAGGAAGAAACACAGAGAAACAATGACACGGATGTAAAGCTCATCCAAGGTAAACCTGTAAAAGAGGCTCAGAGTTCCAGAGGGCCGTCCGATTTTCATAAAACAGACTCAGTAGAAGCTGTTAGTTTCGAAGCATCTTTCAGTATGGTTTCCCAAGCTACAACGCAACCGCATGATGTTCAGGAGCATATGAGAACCCCACAGGCAATTCTGTTGCCTCCTTCTCAATTAATAGATAGAGGATCATTGCTCATTGAGGCACCAAGTGGGATGGCAACTCAGAAAATTTCTGAAGAAATTTCAGACACAGGTTCTCCTGCGGGGAGGAAAACTTCAGCTTTGCACCAAGAATCATCCAGTGGAAGAAGAAACACCGAGGCTCAAGGGGAGATTCTATACCTCATTCCTGAAGATGCATTGGGTTCCACTTATCTTTTGGAGAAATCATCTTCACTGTTTGTCAGGGATTTCGTTCAGAAAGTAAGGCATCAGGGCTCAACTTCCCAAAACCAGAATGAGAACACAGTTTCTGAAGCAATTTTAGCATATGGAGGTGAGGACTATGGGCAAAGTACTTCGGTTTCGCTCCAAGAATCATTCAGTGGAGATGGTAACCCTCAGGCCGAAGGGGAGATTTTATGCCTCATTAATCCAGAAGATGCATTGAATTCAGCTCATCGGTTGGAGAAATCTTCTTCACAGTTTGTAGGGGAGTTTACTGAGAGAGTAAGACATGAAGTCTCGACATCTGAAAATCAGAATAAAAATACAGTTTCTGAAGCAAAACTGGTGCATGGAGGTGAGGAGTATGGGCAAAGGCATTCAGGTCAAAATGGGTCTGAAACTTCTCAGACAAAAGAGAATGACTCAAGGCGTTCATCTGGAGGTTCTGGAACCAAGGAGCCTTCAGATGAAAAAATCCCCAAGGCAGAAACATCAGAGGTCGCTACAACAAGTGGGAATGCCCCCATGGCAGAGAAATTAGAGGCTGCTACAACAAGTGGGAATGCCATTGTTAAGAAAAGTGGCAGGTCCGTGTGGAAACTTTTTGCTGATATAGTTAGGCTGAGGTGGGGTTTGCATACTGAGAGCCCTCATTCTGCTGTGAAGTCAAGTGGAAGGACTTCATCAAATGAATCTGCTAATAGTGAGGCATGGTTTTCTGGCCACGAGCCTGAGGAGAGCAGTGAAAAAAATGCAAAAAGGGATAAAGACATGCTGCCAGAAACCGGCTCTGATCAGCAGCAACCAGGTAAAACATTTTCTCTAAGTCAAGGAAAGTTATTTGGCATAATGAGATCAAATGACAATGTAAGATATCTTGAGACAGGTATGCCATCTTCCACCAATAAAGAGGAAGGTGGGTTGACATCAAGATCCGTTTCCTTGTCCTCCAGTGAGGAAATTTTGGGTTCACAAGAGAGTCAAAAAAATTTGCAAGGTTCTTCTGGCATTGCAAAAGTGGAATCGTCACAGCCACTAATTTCTAGTGGCACAAGGTCTCCTGTTGTTGAAGAAATTTCAAATTCTGGTAACACTGCTGTTTCTGGAAGTGGTTCAATGGAGGACATGGACCAATTTGGAAGCCGGAAGTTAACTGAAGTATCAGATAATATGCAAAAGGGTGAGGAATTGAAACAAAGGAGATTTCAGAGGACTAAGCAAGTCCTAAGAGACAGATTCGATGAATGGGAGGAAGCACATACACTTGAAATTGAGCAGAGAAAAATTGATGAAATGTTTATGAGAGAAGCACTGCTTGAAGCTAAGAAGGCCGCTGATACTTGGGAGGTGCCCGTTGGGGCGGTACTAATACAACAGGGGAAAGTCATTGCACGTGGATTTAACCTGTGAGTTTGATCGGTTTATAACTTTATATGCATGTTTCGCAGTAATGATATTTTTCTGTATATTTATGCTGGTTTCTGTATATAGGGTGGAGGAATTACGGGATTCAACAGCCCATGCAGAAATGATATGCATACGAGAAGCTTCAAATCTTCTACGGTCATGGAGGCTTGCGGTAATTTCTCTTTCATTAGTAATTATTACTCATTCCAAGTTTTCATTTAGACCCATCTTTCTTTTTCACAAAAACATCAAATATTTGCGTTTCTGTTGGATTGTCCAAAGATTTTTTTTTGAAACAATGAAATACACGTAAAATGAAGCAATGAATCATCATGCCTTGTTTTGACGTAATTATTGTTTTTTCTCGTAGGATGCTACATTATATGTTACACTTGAACCATGCCCTATGTGTGCTGGAGCAATCCTCCAAGCAAGAATCGACACTGTTGTCTGGGGAGCTCCGAATAAGCTTCTTGGAGCGGATGGCAGCTGGATCAGGTACGCAAAATGCGCCGGAGATTTAACATCTATTTTTTTTTTTTTTTTTTTTTTTTTTTTTATCGTTAAGTTTTATCAAAGGCTGGGCTTTATTACCAGATGTTCATCTAAATCACCGTACTTGCAGACTTTTTCCTGATGAGAACGGAGCAAATACCTTGGAACTGTCGGACAAGCCAGCTCCTCCGGTCCACCCATTCCACCCAAACATGACAATCCGGCGAGGTGTGTTGGCATCGGACTGTGCAGATATAATGCAGCAATTCTTCCAGCTGAGAAGAAAAAAGAAGGGAAGGGAAACAGACCCGTTGGCGTTGGCCTCACATCGTCCTGTCTCTCCCCACCCATCAAAGATACTTACCAAGATGCACGATATCTTCCATTTAATGTTCTGTTTGTGAGGCCTGGCATGATACAGAGCCCACAATTTTCACCAATGTACAAACGTACAAATTCATGTTGCAATTTTGTTCGCCCTTTAGAATGTGAGAATAAATTAGGAAGTTTTCTTAATTGTGCCTGCTTTATGGGAATTGTAAGATTATATTTACATACATAAGCCTAGCATTTATAATAAGGCAATCTAGAAATGACAATGTTCATTTTATGAGAACATTCAAGTCGAACTTTGCGAGATTATCACATTGTATCGTGCTATAGTGAAGTGGTGTATTCAATGAGAGATTATCACATTATACCGCATTGTAATGTATCCAGATTGAATATGCTATGAGGTTATAATGAGCGGTCACTAATGCAAAACCATAAAGGATTGCCCCCTATCATTTCTACTTGACCGACGACTGCGTAAATGGAGGCCGTTGAGATGGTGATCTTGCTTTGAGAGAGGGATGATGGGTACCTTCTACCAGAGTTGAGGTTTGCTGTTAAGATCAACAATAGGGTAGGTGGACGTTTCTTGTAAATGTATTTGTGCCATGAGAATTTTATAGAGAAATTACACACCGGAAAAGATAGTTTCTTTGTCAACATCTTAGGCATTATTTTGAGACTAGAGGCTGAGACCACCCATCAACTAGAGATTTAAGTGGGATTGGGGCTTACCTTTGCGTTTAACAGCGTTGCCGCGAAAATGATTAGAAGAGAAGTAGCTTTCATGAAAATTACATCTCTCCTTCCAATGATTCAAACAAACGTTTCTTTCACCTGCTGCATATTTCGATTTTCAAAATCCAATATAAGAGTTTATAACCAAACTCCATTTCTTCTTACCAGCATCCATCTCAGAAAAAAAAATGGCTTTGGTTTGGCTGGTTTTTGTTATAAGCGGTCTTAGCCTTCAACTAGCCCTCACAGATGCACAAACGACGGCAGCTGCACCGGCTACTTTGCCGGCAAAGACGCCTCCACCTACTACCACACCAGCTGCACCGGCAACTTTGCCAACTACAACTCCACCGCCTGCTACTGCACCGACTGCAGCAACACAACCGCCTGTAAGTGCAGCAGCAACCCCACCTGCAAACCCCACACCACCATCCCCAAAAGTTGCACCATCCACAAGCCCTACAGTCCCACCCCCACTACCACAAAGTCCACCTGTCTCAACTCCATCACAGCCACCAGCATTGCCACCATCACCACCTGTTTCGCCGCCACCAGCACCTGTTTCACCACCACCTTTGCCACCTCCTATACCAGCACCACAGGTGTCCCCAGCACCCATTCAAGCACCACCAGCCCCAGCTCCTGTTAAACAGACACCAGCGCCAGCACCAGCTAAGGAGGCGCCAGTGCCCTCACCATCAAAACCACCCCCGGCACCAGCACCAGCACCAGTTACCACGCCACCAGCACCACCACCAGTCCTAGTACCGTCACCTGCACCTGCTCCAACCAAACACAAGAGGAGAAGACACAAGCACAAGAGGCATCATCATGCACCAGCACCTGCACCGACTGTCTTAAGCCCCCCAGCACCACCTACTACAGTCACAGATACAGAGGATACATCACCAGCACCATCACCCAGTTTGAATTTGGTAAAGAATTCAACCCGCTCTTATTGTTAATACCGAAGATCACCATATTTGCATGGTTTCGGAACCCCAATTTTATTAGTTTTTACTTGACAGCTTTATAAACTTTTTGGATGACCCATCTGCTTTTTTGTTTCATAGAATGGAGGAAATGCACTGCACCAGAAAGGAGGAATATCAAGAATGTGGGTTACGACTGGATTAGCAATTACCATGCTGCTGGCAATGGCAGGCTAAAGTTCTTATCAATCTTGGATGATGAACTATGAATTTCTTGGTATATTGTAAACAAGATTTTTTGAGAAGATTATTTCATATGTGCAACCCAGATGTAGGAATGAATAAATGCAAAAAGATGAACCATCAACATTAGCACTTTTTTTGTTTAGTTCGTGTTCAAGGGACATAGATTTTGGATTCCAACAACCATCAAGGATTAATCAAAAGACAACTATAAGTCGCAAAATGAACCCAATGTCAGATCAAACATTTTCTATATCCGCGTCCACATCCATATCCTCTCGTAAGTCATACTCAACCACAAGGCCAAGTTATCAACTAATTTGTGATACTTGAGACATCCTGCACACTGATGAGAAGCAATGCTATTTGGTTAAATAAACCCAAAACTTGTTTCTTACTGATAAATTAAAGAGAACTAGAAGCGACTTTGAAATGAGCATTGAATAGAGTGACTGCAAGTGATTAATTGAGTAACTAGGAAGGGAGCACTGAGCACATGCACCACATGCACATAACAAAACCACTAAACCAAGGAATTTCCAAAGTAACACCTATCAAGGTGTTACTTACACATACATCTAAATGTATTGCATTTAATCAAATTGAAATCCCTTGGGACTTAGAAGTTCCTCAGTTTTAGCTAATTCAGCTTAAATCCTTAAAACTTTGAAGTTCCTTATCTAAACAAAGCCTAAGGAATATATCACATGTATCATGATAAAAGCGCACTGACAGAAAAAAAAAAAAAAAAAAAAAAGAGGCTTCACGGGGCTTTCCATTATCAAGAATCGTATATCATTCAACACGATGAATAAATACCTGCACATAAATAAGCCCCCGCTCATACGCCAATCGATTCACAAGCTTACTAGTCCTTTCACCACATAAATCACACGTTAAACTTTACAAGCAAGCTTCTCCTCGGAGTTGTATGTCAATCGTAGCATCCTTTGTTGAGGACAGGCAGGAAACAAACCCAAGTTAAGGATCTTCAGACATTCAAGCAATTGCAAAACATACACATCGAAATGACAACAAATGTCACATTGGTCTGAAAAAATTATGGGCTAATCCCACCAATAAAATGATCTATCACAGATTATTTGGGCCCCTATCTTAAAATTAAACCAAAAGAAATACGCTTTTCGGATAAATGAACACCATAAATATCAATATGAAAAAAGCAATGATTCCATGAAATTGCACTAGAATCGTATCATCTTATACCGTATCTGATTTTTCCTGTTCCAATTCAGCGTCTTTTTCAGAATTGCCACTCAGCAGCCCCGGAAACAGCCAGTAGCTTATAGCTACGCTTTGGTGCTACAGCTGCCGTATGGGAAATTCTTGAGCTGAAAACAGAGTTTAAAAGGGTTCATCTTTATCATAAAAACACAAGAAAGAAGAAAAATATTGAACGACCCTAGAAAAGGAAATTCACCATAGAGGGTTTCGTGCCTGGGTTATGGAACTAGATAGACCAACAATGGGGGTTTTCTTGGAAGCAGAAAGAGGTCTCAAAAAGCAAATGGCTTTACGGGGCTTAGCTATGGGAAACGATAGAAGAAGATGGGCGGGAGAGAAACCGCAGGCAGTCGGTGTTGCCGCCATGGAAACAACCCAAACTGAAAAAATTGCAAAACTGACCGAAAATTTGAGAGCATAATCTTGACCAAAAGAAGGAAGGGTAAAAACGACACTATATATTTATCTTTATTCAGGATTTGACCCCAAATCTCTTGTCTTATTTCAAGCTTGGAAAATTTTCAATTGGTCGTTTTGCAGTTGCGGACGTACATATTTAGCTCCACTGAGTTCTTCTGATTAATTTAGCTTCTTTTTATTTTTGGTGAAGAGAGACATTATTGAGTCATATCATCTGTGCACTAATAATGTATTTGCACTTTGCAGCTTTTTTTTTCATTGACGAAGGATTTTTGTATACAAGAATACTATGAACAAATGTTCCTCAGTAATTGACCAAAAAACAGAAAGAGATACACATTTGATGATGATGTAACGGATGATGGCTCGTTACATCATCGACTTGAATGAGCTCAAAAAGGTTAATTCCTCCTGGATTACATTTGTTCCGATACACCTATATCATCAACGAAGCCTACTGCAAATCGAATTCTATATGCAATTATTGCCAATGGGGCATATCAGTCTTGTTCATCCACTTCATGAAAAGGAAGTGGCACTGTTTTAACTGCTCTAAACTTGCCTGCATTATTTAGATGCTCATTCTCCAACCTGGACCATTTGTAAACATTTTTTCGTTAGACATAACACATTTAGGGATTTAAGGATATACGAATAGAATCAAGGAGATTTAGGGACTTCAGGTTTTGATTTAGTTTACCTGTAAAAATTCCACAGACCTCTTCTGATGACTTCAAGGGCAGCTAAAAATAGCCCCGTTACTCTGTAATCCACATGTCCAAAACTCGAATGAAGAACAGTTTGCAACCAAGCTAGCCGCAGAACAAGGTTCAATCCCTGCATAGTGTAAAAAACATTGGTCAAATCTCAAAAACCCGTTACGAAAACAGAAATTTGTTTCTGTGATTGTGAAATATATATACATAATCTCAGACAACATCTAATTCTCTGTTGTCAAGTTGTCTCTTCTGTGAATTAGACTGAGAATATATATCTTCTTTTTATAATGGCATTTATCAGAATTTTACTTTGAGAATATGTTTCATTCCCATTTGCTTGCCACAACAAGAAAGGCTCATTCTTGCATCCATCTTGGCCATTTGATTGGATAATTGGTTTCAAATTCTTAGAACTTTTTTGCCTGAAAATGAGAGTGGGTAGGGGCCTGACATATACCATTGAGATGTAGTAAATGATCTTTCTTCGAAGCATTAATTCATTCCTAAGCAAAGGATTCTTGGAATTCATTTGTAGCAAACCCCAATCCTTTACAAAGTCCCAATACAATTGGTAAACTGTTGCAGAAGTGGACATAATGACAACCAGACAAAGCCATCCAATGCTCCTTTCTTTCCTCGATAAGCTACTTTAGCTCCTGCTGCTAACATTGCTGACACATACTTTCCTAGATTCACTAGATGACTTGTTTGCCCCTCATCAAACCAACGCCGCGCACACTGCAAATCAAATAATGCAGAAAATCTTTTAGTCTTTTGAACGAAAAAAAGAGACCATGAAAAAATAAAACAGATTGCAACATTGGGAACTAGCATATATATATATATATATATATATATATATATATATATATTACCTGCATTGCTCTCCAGTAATAAGGTTAAAAATGAAACCGCGTATGCAAGATCTCGGTAATTCTTGGCCCTCATGACAATATCCATAGTCCTGAGTCTTGTAGCTCCCAGTTATGTAGTAACATGCCACATATTCAAGATTCCTCAGCATTGGAACCTTTTAAACACAAAATAAGAAATGTATTGTTAAGAAATTTAAGTAAAGAAATTCTAGTTTAAATTCTCTATTTGTTAGTGGTGAATGATACCTGACTGCATAACTGATCTGCCATGAAGAAGTCCAGCATGACAACCTTGTACAGAGGTGACAAAATTATGTTTCTGATGACACGAAGGAGGCGGACCCGGCTTGATTGGTAAATGATATTGAAGGGGCATACAAGTAACAGTAAGAACATCTGCACATACAGAAGAAAGATTAGTACTTTGGTAGATTTTCAAAATTTATTCTATCATGTCACCTTTGAGTTTAAGAAAATTAAAATTACCAACAATAGCAGGCCGGGGATTGTTTTAACTTGGGAATATGAGTAGCCTCTTGTTAGCAATGACAAGTGAACAAACATGACCCCAACTACAACAGTCAATGATGTTGTGCAGATCAGGAACACATCTCTGTATTTCAGCTCCCCTTCGTCGGTGCCAGTTCGAAAATGAAGCTGTAATTTATTCGCGCCTTTCTCCAAGCAAAAATGTTGCATCCATAAAGGAAGAAGTGCAGAAACAGCAGGCTGAACATGCTGCATAAAAGAAAAAAGAAAAAAGGAAAAGCCTATTTCTTAGCCCTCTTGTTTAGAACGTCACATTTTTTTTAAGCCTTGTTCAAAAATAGGGCTTAAGAATATCACTTGCCTCAGTACAGGGTACGCAGTTTCCATGTACACTGAATTTGGCTGCCTTCTGTACAATCCGGGTCACATGAGCATAATCACATACCCGGCAAACAGTGCGATGAAACATCCGGCAAATATTCCTGAAAAATTATAACAAAGTTGTAGATTATGTCACAAAATTAATCCAACGGCTGAAATGTGACAATATGTTGTGCGATGTGGAGAAAAGCTACGGTAATTAAACGAGCGTGGTTACTAGGCTTTGTACAAGCTGCTAGCTTGGCACCCACACTGAGGAAACAAAAAATTGCTGCCCCTCAGGTTTTGATGGGGCTTTTAGGGTTCCAGCTTTGTACCATAAAACATATTGTCTCATACAAAACAATGGCAAGTGGCAAAGGCATGGGACCTTTGCACTTTTGCCCACCCAAAAATGGTGGACTAGCCACAGCCTTGTGTTTTCAGAACTCAGTGCTTATATATTTTATATGGCCACAAAATGAACAAACTTTAAGCTCCCTAGCAAAAGGTGTTTAAAGCATAAACCCACTTACGCACATTAATATTATGATTAAAAATTGAATCTTTATCTTAATTTGGTGTAGTAATTAAAGTGGCATCCATGAACGATGGACTTACCAATGGAAGAATGTTACAGTGTGTGATTCTTTACGCTGCGTCGGTTTTAGGTATTTCATGGCCTTTCGCCTGTTTTCTTCTGCGAAGTGTTTTTGGTGAAAAGCTCCTCAACTTCATCTTGCTAGATTCATCACCTGTCATTTCTGAAACTAATGAGAAACATAAAAAAAGACTATTGGCTCACCAAAAGTTAGCATTATTTTTTCTATCTATTTTTTTTTTTTCGCAGTATCTGTGTCATCAGACAACCATATCTGGGTTCGATTTGAATGAATCTAATGGCATCCATTGTGCAGCCATAAACTTAAATCAATAACCACTTCACATTGTCGGTTAAGTATGAAATGGTAGCTTGTGGCCAACGTTTGAACATGATCTAATAAAAAATATCATGCAAAACAGTTCTTTAATAACATAGCCTGCATGGTTTTTATATATAATAAAAAAAAAAGGTAGATATTTTAATTGCCTTATCTGAGCTGTTGAAATAGGAACTCTCAACCACTTTGAGATAAATTGGAAGAACTTGTTTTCCAGTGACCTGAAAAAGACCCAAATCAAAAGTTTGAATTTTTTTTTACAAAATCAACCCCTAAAAATGCAAAACTTTGAAACAACTTAAAAGTCATTCATTTACTTACCTTGTCAAACTTCTTCAAAATCTTTATAAAAGCAAGCATGTTCAAGTTCCTGAAATATCATCCATCAAATTCAAACACCGTAATAACTTCCAAAACTGTTCATGTTTGTTCATTAATTTACTAAGATTTTTACCGGTAAGTTTTTGAGATATCCCAATCCTTTGTAGAGCTCAACAAAAGCTCCTCGGATCATCTTATCTGCATGATGCAGCTTTGTTTTGTTGATATGCACCTTGCCTTCTGCACTGCATTTCTTCGACGATTGATTCACCAGATCTTCCAGACTAAGTAACTGATTGCTGAGAAAGTGCGCGATGGCGTTGTTAGAGAGATGTTAATCTTCAAGTTCTTCCCATGGCAACTGAAAGAGCGACTCGACATGGTCCTCAGTTTTCCAATATCTTCACTTTTTGTTCTCATTGATTTCCCCAATTCACCAGAAACTGAAACCCTCTGAATATGCCACGTCAGCTTTCTCCAAGTCATCTGTGCTTATGTCCTGCAGCTGTTCATTCTCTGTTTTGACCCTTTCACAGAGTCCTCCTCTGTTTCCAACCAAACAAACATCAAAAATGAGCAAACCAGAAAATGGCACTTAGAAAAAATTGAATCTTTTGGTCATTTTGTTTGCAAATTGAGGAAAGATTGTAAGCTTTATATACAAACCTGATGAGAAGGAGCAAGAAATGAGGCATCTTCCTTGGAATCCATGGCAGAAGCTCCTTTGCTCGCTGTTGCTTTGAAGGCAGTTTTGAGCTGAATGAGAATATCCATTTGTTTCCTCAAGGACTCTCCTCTCTCCATGAACTCTTTCTCCTTTACTTTTGAAGAATTGGTTCACTTTGTTGAGCTGAAGGTTCCAAGCAAGCAAAAAAATTCTTTGGCAGCATCGGTGTCAGCGAATTCCTCAAGCAATTCAGTCTCATACAGTGTCTCCCTTGCCTTGCTGATGAGGCAAGCTTCTCTATGAACCTGGTACATGTCACATAATAAGAATAAAACATTAATTCGCGCATAAACGAAACAAAAAACAATCGAAAAATGAGAAAAATGAGGTAAGGCGGTCAGTTGAGAGGATTGATTGTTTACATGTATAAGATCATGTTCTCTATGTTGATGGCCAAAAGGGTGAGTACTTTCTTATAGAAGTGAGGAGGGTGTTATGAGTTTTATTGTTATTGCTGTTGTTGTTTAGGAGATGGATTTTTTTGAGGTCTTTCTGGAGTAGCCAATAATCGACGAAAGCGTCCTTCCATTCGGGGACAAGCTGCCTTCAAATTGCTTGGAGAATTCACCATTCTTCTCTGGTGATGGTTGTAGGACTTGTGCCCTGTGAGTGTTCAAAGAAGGGGTTGATGACATTATTTATGGTGTTGGGGAAAAAAGGAATTTGAAGGAGTGATATGATGTGCTTCGTACTGATGCCTCAAGAGCACATTATAAAATATCCTTTGAACTTATACCATCATCCTATGCTTCCACTTGATAGAGGGGTGTATAGTGGCCAGCTTCGCCGGAAAGTTGTCGTGAAACACCACCGGATATAATGATGCTAGGAGTCTATGATGGACTTCTCAAGCCAACTTGTGCTCAAGAAGATTTTGAAAGGGGTGGGAATTTTAAAGTGCTAGAGAAAGGGACATGAATAGGTATGTAATTAATTTCTCCTTACAAGGGCATAATTATCACTTAGAAAAATTAGAAAAATTCGATGATCTCATCTTTGTTCTGTAATATTGTATCGCATTATATAGCATATTATTTTCACAATAATATAATATGAAAAACATTAACTCTATTTACCACCGAAATAAATTTTTTTTTTCTACAAGTAGCATTCATATAATCAAAGGGTAATTAAGGGTTTTTGACACAAGATTTTTTTATTTTTTTTATTTTGGATACACAGACACCAAGATCTAAGAGCTTCATATTCGTGAAAGTGAAGCTTATTATTGGCTACAATATAATTGCAAGCACACCAATTAAATGTGCTCTTATTAGACCAGCTTGATTTCCACTTATTGAAGATAACTAGCTAAAAGTCTCAATTATTTCATGCCTTTCATTAAGCAATCACTACTTTTGTTTGCAGTGCAAAAGTAGAGAGACATATAACATTAATAATATCAATTGTAGATCGTAAAAAATGGATCAACTTAAATTTATCTTATTGGACTCAATCTTCCCCCTCTTTTTAATAACAAGTGATCTCGTAGATAAATAATCATAATTCATATAAATATTAGGGTCATGCAAGATTTATTAGTACCATTAAAATTTAAAAGTTCTTCCATCGATCCGATCTCTCTCGCAGACTTTTGGATTTGGAACCAACAATGAAATGGGAGAATGAAATAAACAAAGTTTAATGAACCCATTATTGCTATCCAATTCATGCATATATGCGTATTAATTTATGGTATTTTGGATATCATTTTCATAAATTGCATGCGGAAAGAATACTGTGTTTTCTCTACATGTACATATATTTTTCGATTTTTCTCTACATGCACATTGCTGTGTTTTCAAACAGTAAATACTGTGTTTTTTTTTTGTTGGAAAAATTGCTTCTCTGTGTTGTTTGTATATTGCTTTTGAAAATTGTTTTTACAAAATTTATTTTAGATTATAACTATTTATTATGAAAGTAAAGCATAAACAAATTTAATAAAACAACACATTAGAAACAATTTTTCAAAAAAACGCAGCAATTTTAAACTATCCCAAATTCTATTGATATATTATTTTTTGTCATTTTTCTTCCAAGACATTAATTGCAACATCAAGATTGAGATTATTGTGGAAAATTGACAGCGTGACTGAGAGGAAAAAAAAAAGATACCCCCCGATTGTTTTTTCTTTTTCTACATCCCTACGCCCACGCATTAGTTTCCCATTGTCTTTGCATGGATATGTGCCCTTATGCAGAAACCATTATAGGTTCTCTCTCTCTCTCTCTCTCTCTCCTCTCTCTCTCCTCTCTCTCTCTCTCTCCTCTCTCTCTCTCTCTCTTCTCTCTCTCTCTCTCTCTCTCTCTCTCTCTCTCTCCTCTTTCTCTCTCTCTCTCTCTCTCTCTCTCTCTCTCTCTCTCTCTCTCTCTCTCTCTCTCTCGTTACTATTTGAAATATTGTAAAAGAAGAAGTTATTAAAGATGAAAGAAAAGCGAACAATAAGTTAGAATTATGATACAACAAAGAAACAATATATTCTCTCCGTCAAGACGTATAATATATATAAGATGCCAAACATAGAGCTTAACAAGAACATCAGATTACTCGATAGAGAGCTTTTTGAAGAACCAAGAACCTAGCTAGTTAGGTACAAATGTTTAAAAATGGTGAGACAGTTCAAGGGATGCTAACGAAATAAAAATAAAAAATAAAAAATAAAAAATAAAATTTCTGTGAAATGTAAAGTGTTTAATTAGGTATTTAGAGGCCAATGAGAGGACAATGGAAATGATGATCCGATTCGGATGGCATATTTGGGTGCTCCCCTGCAGAGCGACCCAACCCATCTCCGCATGTCCTTTCTTTGCCCTTGGATTAATAATTAATTACATTTTATCTTCCTATATTTTTAATTTTTTAATTTTTTGATAATCTTCTTTCATTATATTTTACTTATGAGAAAATAATAATAATAATAAAAATACATTTGACCCCACATAACCCAGCTATGATACGAAAAAAAAAAAAACTTGCTATGATCAATCATAAGCATTTGTGAATGTATAATATGGTCAATGAAATTATTAGGGTTAGTTACTTTTTTTTTTTTTTTTTTTACCTTTCCATGACACTGCGCTGTTAACCAATTTTAATTACTAAGCGTTTCATTGTCAACTTGAGATTTTTTTACGATTGCACAAAAAGGCTTAGAAGATCTATTGATCATTTCAGAGCCGGCTTCTTACATAAAACACCCCTGAAATTGATAGCAATATATTTTCACTTCCTCCCCGCCCCTCTCGATCTCTTATTTGAATTTTTTAGACTTGTTAGAGTTGACACTTTAGATGGACATGATGATTTCAATACTAAAAATATTCCAACCTCTATCGAATATTAAATTAGTATTAATAGCTTGAATTTGAAAACATAAATATTAATGCTTAGATGCGGTTAGTGAATTTTTTAAACGATATATATTTTATAAGTATAAGA